>JAJHSJ010001537.1:0-33223 GCA_021015155.1 Magnolia officinalis
CTGAAAATCAAAATTTTTTGAATGAGAAGAGATGAGAGAGAGAGAGAGAGAGAGAGATCGGAGAATACCTGTAGCGGTGATCGGAGGTGGGCCATTCGACCGGTAAGTACCCTGTATCCCCCTTTCTTCCAAAATTTCTTGCTTTTTTCATTTTTTCTGTTTCTTCGCCGACTGGAGCGTGCCGGTGCGGATTTCTCGGAGATTCGGCGAGAAATCGGGCCGGATTCGACGAGAGCCCTCTTCCGATCACTTCGCTGCGTGAAGGGGAGGGAAATCGCGAGTCCGGAGGGAAATCGCGAGCCTTCGCTGAGAAAATGACGAGACCGGCGCGGGAGGGGTGAAAACGTACCCCGGATTGCGTACGCCGTAACTCAGTACGCTCTTATCGTACTGAGTAAACTCAGTTGGGCCCACCGTGAAAATAAGTGGTTCATCCACACCGTTCATACGTTTTTTCAGCTCATTTCAGGGGTTGAACCCAAAGTTGAAGCATATCCAACTCTCAAGTAGATCATACGACAGGAAACAGTGGGAATAATGATTTCCACCGTTGAAACCTTCCTAGGCCTTACAATGATGTGGATTTGTCATCCAAGCTGTTAATAATATCACAAAGACATGGATGAAGAAAAAAAAAAAAAAAAAAGCTTAATACAAAAATTCTGTGACACTCAAGAATTTTGCAACGGTATAAGTTAAATTCACACTGTTTCATGTGGTGTGGTGCATTTGAGCCATGGATATCCTTCAATTTTGGACCCATATCATAAAATTATCTAATAAAATAGATGGACGGACTGGATAAAATTCATAGGCATGGTGAACCCCACAAATTTTTAATGGTGAACGTCACTCTCTCCACTGTTTTCTGTGGTGGGGTCCAGTCGAGCTCTGGATCTGACTCATTTTTTGGTTCACGCCCTAAAATGATTTGTTAACATGGATGGACGGTGTGGATAGGAAAAATACATCATGGTGGGACCCACGTAACTTGGTGACGCAACGTCCGTAATCCGCTGGAAGCGGATTGCGTACGCCGGATGCATGCGGGACGTGGTGTGGTGGTCAGTGCTCTGTGGGCCCCAACATGATGTATGTGTTTCATCCATTCCGTTCATCCATTTTTAAATATCATTTTATTCAATGAACTCAAAAATGAGAGGGATATAAATCTCAGGTGGACCACACCACATGAAAACAATAGTGAATGGATATACCATTTAAATCCTCCTATGGCCCACTATACTGTTTATTTGACATCCAATCTGTTGATTAGGTCATACAGGCCCAGATGAAGAGAAAAAACAAATATCAGCTTGATCCAAAACTTTTATGACCCCCAAAATGTTTTTAATGGTCTACCCTCATTTAACACTGTTTCCTGTAATGTGGTCCACTTCAGATTTGGATATATCTCATTTTTGGACTTATACCGTAAAATGATCTGTAAAAACAGATGGATGGCATGGATGAAACACATACATCATGGTGTGACCCACATAGCACCGCTACCAGCGGACGCGGATTGCGTCCTACCCCCGCCTGGACGGTAATCCGTCCGGGCAGGGCTCTGTGGAGCCCACCGTGATGTAACTGTTTCATCCTGCCGTCCAACGATTTTTCAGAAAATTTTAATACGTGAACCAAAAAATGAGGCAGGTTCAGGGCTTGAGTGGACCACAAAGTGGGGATTGAACGTCCACCATTAAAAGCTTCTTTGGGGCCAGAGAAGTTTCGGATCAAGCTGATATTTGTGTTTTAAGTTCATCCACGTCTACGTAACCTTATGAATAGGTTTTATGGTTTAAAAAACATCACGTGAGCCCTTAGAAATGTTTCAACGGTGGGTGTCATATCCCGTGGGCCTTAGAAATGTTTCAACGGTGGGTGTCATATCACGTGGGCCCTTAGAAATGTTTCAACGGTGGATATCATTATCCCTGTTGTTTCCTGTGGTATGGTACACTTGATCTTTAGATGTGATTCAATTTTTGGCTCAACCCCTTAAATTAGATGGAAAAATGAATGGACGGTGTGGATAGATCACATACGTTCAAGGTGGGCCCAACCCACAGAACTGCCCATTTTGGGCTAGAGACGGGCAGGGGTAGGACGCAATATGCGTCCGTGCTCCTTGGACGCGGATTGACTACTCCCCCTGGCACCAGCCAATGGCTGGTGGTCAGTGCTCCGTGGGACCCACCATGATGTATGTGTTTCATCCATGCCGTCCATCTATTATTACGGATTATTTTACAGTATGAGACCAAAATGAGTTATATCCTAATCTTAAGTGGACCACATTACATGAAACAGTGTTGAATGAGCGTCGACCATTAAAAAACATTATGTGGCCATAAAAGTTTCAGATCAAGATGATTTTTGTTTTTTTCCTTCATCTGGACCTCTATGACCTAATCAACATATTAGATGTAAAATAAACAGTACAGTGGGCCTTAGGAGGATTTTAATGATAGATATCCAACCACTATTGCTTTCATGTGGTGTGGTCCACCTGAGATTTATATACCTCTCATTTTTGGGACCAAGCCATAAAATGATCTGTAAAAATGTGAACGGAATGGATGAAACACGTACATCATTGTGGGGCCCACAGATCACCGACCACCAGCCCCGGGGCTGGTGTCAGGGGGAGTAGCCAATCCGTTTCCATGCTCCTTGAGCTCCAGTTGCACGGACGGTTCAAAGGAGATCAAAGTTACGTGGGCCCAAAGTGATGTATTTATTATATGTACACCGTTCATCTATTTTTGGAGATCATATTAGAGCATTATCCAACAAATGAATCATATCCAAATATCAGCTGGACCACACCACAGATGGCAGCGAAACACCGTTAAACAATTTAATTGGCCTTCGTGTAAGATCAGTTGGCCCAAAATGATAAAACATCACTTAGAAAAATGTACCGGAGTAATCTCGACTTAGTGGAGGATAATTTTCTAACCCTTCTCCATATGAAAAGACATTTTAAATAAAGTCACGGTGGCCCACACATGAACTTATGGTTGACATTCCATTCACACTATTCCATATGATATGGTGCATTTGAGTGGTAAATGTAACTGATTTTTTACCTCAAGACCTGATAGTGAATATAAAATATGATGAATGGAGTGAGTTTTACACTTAAAATATGGTGGCCCACATTGACTTGAGTGTTGTAGAGAACTCTACCTCTATCACATTTTGCTCTCTCTCTCTCTCTCTCTCTCTCTCTCTCTCTCTCTCTCTTTCTATCCCCTCTTTGTTCAATGTTTTTCACAATAATAAGGGTTTCATGGTAGACATTCAATTCACATTGTTTGCCTTCGTGTGGTCCACATGATTTTTTAGTAAGCTTCATTTTTTGGATAAAGACTTATATAATATTATTTTACAGAGAAAATATGTCAGGAGGAAGAGGAGGTAGGCAACCTGATATAGGGTGGAGGTACGGTCAGCCCATTCCCGATAATCGATTCGGGAGTATTTGTAATTTATGCGGCCATGTATCGAGGAGTGGTGGAGTAACCCGCTTAAAGGAGCACTTAGCGGGAGGGTATCGCAATGTTGTGGATTGCCCAAAGTGTCCACAAGATGTGCGAGAACAGATGAGGAGCATATTGAAAAAAAATGTGAAGACAAAAGATGAACGACATGCACGGGAGAGGGAGATTAGGGAGGAGTTGGGGCGACCACCATATGCAGGTGAGGATGATGTAGTGGATCTCGAAGATGATGATGATGATCCCGAATACAGCCGCGCAATGCAAGAGTCCATACGGGATCGATGGGAGAGGGATCAAGATAGGAGGTGGAATACAAGTAGGCCTCGATTTGAGGGGTCTATCCATGAGCGTGGTGGGGGGAGTGGAGCAGGGGAGTGGAGCAGGGGAGAGTGCTAGGGGTGGATCAGGGGAGGGAAGTAGGCGAGGAGGAATATGGGGCATGGGCAGGAGTAGCAGCATGCGGGTGCCGGATCTACCTTCGGATCCGAGGATGTACAAAGAGGCGGGAGGGACACAAAAGAAAATAAAGGAGATGTTTAGTGGAGGGGATGTGAGGAAAAAGCTAGAAAATTTATAGTAAAATTTTTTATATACGGTCAAATCCCCGCAAATGCCGCAGCAAGCCCGCACTTCAAAAATATGATAAGTGAAGTGCAGCGTGGGGGAGAGGGTGTGCAGCCGCCTACACCCGCACAGATCATGGGAAAATACTTGGATGATGAACATGCAGAAATGAAGACATACGTTGATTCGTATCGGCAGTCATGGGAGATGTACGGCTGTACCGTCATGTGTGATGGTTGGACCGGACCGACGAAGATGTCGATTATAAATTTTATGGTTTATTCCAGGGGACGGGCGGTGTTCCTAAAGAGTATAGATGCGAGTAGTAAGATCAAAGATCATAACTACATTTACAAACTAATGCACAACATCATGCAAGATGTTGGGAGGAAAAATATTGTGCAGTTTGTTACGGATAATGGGAGTGCATTTGTTAAGGCGGGGAAAGATATTCAGAGCAAGTATCATATGTATTGGACCCCCTGCGCAGCCCATTGCATCGATCTCATGCTGGAGGGGATCGGGGATAGGCCGTCGGTGAAGACTGTAATTACTGATGCACGACTCATCACAAACTTTGTATACAACCACGGCTGGTTATTAGCCGCAATGCGCGAGAGGTGTGGTGGGGATATAGTGCGCCCCGGAGCGACGCGATTCGCCACAAATTATATCGCCTTAAGTAGCCTTCTCAAACACAAACAAGGGTTACGAGAGCTTTTCGCCTCTCATGATTACGTAGAATGGAAAAGGAGGTTGACGAAAGTAACCTATAGAATTGAGGAGCTGGTGCTGGGAAAGACATTTTGGGATAAAGTGCGTGGTGTTGTGGGTATTCTAGAGCCCATTTATGTGGTGTTGAGGATGGTGGACAATGAGACAAATCCGTCGATGGGGTCGTTGTATCCGTCTATACAACTAATGAAAGATGCCATTATGATTAAAGCTCCCAATGCATATAAGTGGGTGCATGCAATAATAGACGACCGTTGGGAAAGGACGCTTTCTCACCCACTACATCAGGCTGGTAAGTACCTAAATGGATTTATTTTTTTCCATATGCAATAATAAGCGAGAGTTGTACTAATGTGTATATGTTGGTTTTCAGCATATTTCCTAAATCCCAAATACCACTACAGCCGGAACCTCTTCGAAGATAATTCATTAAAGAGGGCTGTGCATGAGGTGTACGATCACTTATTCCCCGATTGTCCGGGGAAAGATACCTTTGGTAGTGAGGTAAATATGTTCCGCACTTACATTATCATTATCTTCATCTCGATTATTAAATACTTATTCTAGTTGTTATACGCTATCAACAGATTGTTAAATTCCGCGACGCAGTTGGGATGTTTGGGTGTCACCCTGCGGTGAAGTCAAGGAATGCCATGATGCCATGTGAGTCACTGTAGTAAACTTAACATTTATATTATTTTGAAAATTTTAGGATAATGAAAGAATCTTATGATACGCAGGCGAATGGTGGTCCATGTATGGGACTGACTGTGAGGTTTTACAACGATTGGCTGTCCGTGTACTTGCACAGACGGTGTCCTCGTCACCCTGTGAAAGGAATTGGAGTACATTCTCCCTCATACATACAAATAAACGTAACAGAATAGGGTATGAGAGGCTTCAGAAGCTAGTGTTGTCACTACAATATGAAGTTACGAGAGAGGTTGCTCCGCTCGGAAGGAGAAGAAAAGCACAGGAAGACCCACTAGACCTGATGACGGTCGGACAGCATGCATATGCTGAGGATGCGGAGGATGACATAGTTTACCAGTGGGTTAGGTCGGATGACTTAGATACCTCGGATGGGCGTCCAGAGCCACATATTGCGCAGCAGAAGCAGAGACACAAGGGATTGATGTTGACAAACATGTGGAGCAACAGAGGTCTCCTGATAAGGCATTCGACCCATTAACGAGGAGTCCGGAGGGCAGCCCGCGGCATTCACTATCACGAGGGACACGTGGTGGGGAAACATTGTCTGACACCGAGACTCAGTCAAAGAGTGATGCGGGAAATGAGTCCGGTGATGATGGTGGCGGCGATAAGGGTGACGATGACTCTGATGACAGTAAGGATGATGATGATGATGATGATGATGATGATGATGGTGATGATGATGGTGGTGACGCGGGTGGGAGTCAGGATAAGAGGCCTCTTAGCCCTTTTACCGGGGAGGAGAATTTCGATCATTCCACGCAGGACGCTGACCATGGTTCTCGTCCAGGAGAACCACGACCTCGTCTTGTTTACAATAAGACATACACGCGTCAAAAGCTACTGCAGAAAAAGAAGACTCATAAACTTTCTGATTTTGAGGAAGAGCTGCTGGCAAAATGCATGAGGGACACAAGCGTTCGTGGCAGGCGAGGTGGCTCCAGATTTGGATCACGGACGAGGGAGGGGAGCTCGAGCTACAGGCCACAACATGAATCTGGATCACAAACACTGGAGAGTAGCTCGAGTTCTGTGCCACAGCATGGGCATGGATATGGACCTAGTGGATATGCGACGAGTGACTCCAGCAGTTACGGCACATCATTTTTCAACCCTGGTCAAGAGTTCACTTCTGCATATGGGCAAGGATATGAGCAGCAGTATGGATATGGCCAACAATATGGATACCAAGGAGCTTCATATCTGCCCTTTCCAGATCCATATCAGTTACAGACTGTGACGATTACGCAGTACCCACGAATGGGCGTATTATTTCAGTTCGGAGAGGATGAGTACCAGCGTTATGTCAGGGAGTATCTTAACTGGTACCACTCTTCTATGACCTGGGTACAATATTGTGGATTAGTGGAGCAGCGGTACTATGCCCAGCCACGTCGAGATGGAGATGATGATTATGAGCCACCACGCAACTCTATGTGGGTCTAGACCACAACTAGTCCTCATCAAAGAAATGTATATTTATCAGATTTTACTTCTTCAGTTCTTATTTTGTTTTTCAATGAATTGGTTGTGTTTTCATACATGACTATGTATATTTATAAATATCATGCATTCAATTTAAATATAGTTGCATTAGTTCAGTTAAACATCGCATAACTTAGGACCCTATACAAAGGAAATTTATTATGTGCATCTTTTTTTTGAGATGTTATGATTTAAAAGTGTGTATTAAGGGCCTTTTTAACAATCCCCAAAGTTTCATTAAAAAATTCAACCATTTTCCCAATGTTTCCCCATGTTTCCCAAAAAGTGTGATAAACTATGCGATACAAACGATATATCCCGTGCGATAACCGATACGTATCTGTATCCCAAGGGTGCGATACATTGTGCGATACCGATATTGCGAACACTGGTTAATAGTTCTTATCTGGAGCATGTATTACCTAGGATCCAATATATCGTTACTTGTTTACTTGTTGGATTGATATGCGATTGCTGAAATTTATGGTTTATTTCTCAAAGAATTGGAATTCTGATTTTTCTCATCTCTTAGATAAAAAACACTTAATCTGCATCTGTTCCATGATCCTAATCCTTATTTTGTTGGCCCCTTGTTGATGACCACAATATGAAACTATCATATTTGGATGATCTAGGACTTGAACATTAGGGTAGTGATCTAGAAATGGATGGTAAAACGAGTATCGGCAAAGTGCAATAGTTAGCATTGGATGGGTGTAGGTCCGCAAATCAGATGGTGGGATCATTCATCCCTATGATTTGCGTACCGTGTTACATCCATGGTGATACACGATGAACCATCTTGATTATGGACCATTGTGACGTGTCTAAATTAGTGCAAAAAAAACAAAGAAGTTGTTGCACTGCGCTTAGTGGTAGTTTTTCTTTCAAATATCGTCTTTTCTTATCATATCCATTACATTAATCTTGTTTAAGCAATTTCTCAATGCTCTCAATCTTCTTCATCTAATTTCTAGCTTTTAAATTTGGAGGATTTAATGCACCAACAGCAAATTGATTCTTCAATGGTTTATGTGCCAAACATTAATTTTCTTTTCTCATCAAATTCATTAATATGATCTTATGCAAGCAATTTTCAATGCTATCAAATTTGAAACTAATATGGGTGCCTCGTTTTTTGAAGGGTGTATTTGAAATTGATTATTCTTCTTCTTTTCTCATCAACCCACTAAAATTAAGGATTTGCATGCAATTTTTGGTGCTACAGATTTCAATCTAGTTGTAGTGCTTTTAAATTAAGGAAGGATTTCAGCAGTCAGATAAAGAATGAAAAAGATAGATTTATAATTATGTTTTTCAAAATGATTCTCATAAATTCATACATTTAAGCTTGTGCAAGCAATCGGTCACAGAAACTTGGAGAGGATTGTTTGGCTTCGTTTTGTACTTCACACATATAGTTCCTATCAATGTTGTCAAATCGCATATGCGATTGCATGCGATCAGCATATGTTGTTGCATATGCGATCTCACAATCGCATATGCCATGGCATATTTATTTTTTTTTTCAAAAATAAAAAAATAAAAAAATTCTAAAAATTCTAAAAAAAAAAAGAGACGGAAAAACTCGTCTAATTAGTACACATGATTGGATTGGGTTATTTTACTTATTTCATTATAGTTTGAATGTTTCATTAAGTGATATATTTAATAACTTATATTATATTATATAAATTTTAACAAAACAATCAACAAGCTACATTAAAAGATAACTAATTATTATAAACTTCGAACAAAGAAATTTTAATGATAAATGGATTGCTTGAAACAACTTACAAGTTATAACTTACAACTTAATTTACAAAAAGTAAGCACAACTTATAAAATACAAAAAATAAACATAATTGAAATAATTGTAGAGAGATTAGAGTAAGAAAGAAAGAGGTGTAAGAGAGAAAGAGTAAAAGATTTAGAGCTTTGGAGTAAAGAATAGTGAAAATGGTGGGGATATGAGTGCCTAATTATAGGCAAAAGTTCTCCAATTTGAAAAAATAAAAAATAAAAATAAAAATCTTCTGCTCTTGGCTATTGGGAAATATGCGATCGCATATGCAATATGCGATCGCATATTTATCGCATATAAAAGTATGCCATAGCATACTTGCCATGATCGCATATGTCATCATGGCATATGCGATTTGATCAACAGTATGCGCATATGCGCATATGCGATCGCATTTGATAACAATGGTTACTATTCATCAAGCAAAGTGAAATGAAATTCTGAAGAATGCATGATGATGTTTCACAATTAGGAAATATGAGGGATCCAATGTATTGGATCAAGACTTCGGAATTCCTTGCCTAACACGGGTGTCTTCGCCTTTGAAGCCCTGGGGTGAGTAGCACCATGGATTACAGTGGATCCACAAATAGTCTTGATCCAGTGATCACAACTGTCTAATCAAGTGATGCAAATTTGGTCTATCCTTTTTCCAACTCCTAATAAAATCATCTGGTCAAGATGATTTTCGACCTTTTGAAATTCGTCGTGAGCCTTCCTCCAACGTCTCTCTCCTGCTTTGAATCATTGTTTGGAATTTTCTGCTCCCACTTAGTTCATGGTTGTCAATATCTTGAAGCAGATGCTTCCCTACTCCGCACCCAAATTCATTGCCACTTCCCCTCATGCTTTGTTAAAGTACATGCGAGCCCCACCCATCTCATGGTCCATAATATTCAAAGCTAGAGAGCCCTATATCCAATGTAGGCTTTTGCAGTATGTTACAATGTGAAATCTTTGCTCTGAATTGGTTTAGGAAAATAGACTTGTTCACATCCCCTTTTTTGGATATGAATGGTGTAATGATTTTCTGAATTAAAACAGTATTGTTCGGTTTGATGAGCAATTGTATTTTATATGGTTTTGATTATTAGATAATGGTTCTTTTTGTTTGATTTGAGTGTGTGTGTGTGTGTGTGTGTGTGTGTGTGTGTGTGAGAGAGAGAGAGAGAGAGAGAGAGAGAGAGAGAGAGCAAAAGTACTTTATCCTTCAAAAAGAAAGAAAAATAATAATCAAAACTACAAAACTGCCCCTCAATACTTAAGTTATTATAGGGCCTAAACCTCAATCTAACACGTATTTGAGCCCAGAAAACACAGGTAAGCATATGAGAGACCAAGTTGGCCCATGTGGCCACACATGGGATCATGTGAGATCAAAACGGACCATTAACACTCTCCCTCAAGCTAGAGGATAGATATCATGAATGCCTAGCTTGATAAAGAGACGATCTAAATGAGTATGATGAAGAGCCTTAGTAAACACATCTACCAGTTTATCGTGAGACTTAGCAAATGTCATGCAAATTTCCTTGTTTGCAACTTTCTCCTTGATGAAGTGATGATCCATGGCGATATTCTTGGTTTTCCCATGATGAACAATATTGTTGGCAATGTGAACGGTAACTTGATTATCACAATACAATTTTATGGGAATATCAACCATAAACCTAAGCTCACACATTAACATCTTCAATGAAATGAGTTAACACGTCGCATGAGTCATTGCCCTATATTCTGTCTCGGGACTTGAACAAGTTACTGCGCTTTGCTTTTTACTCCTCCATGTAACAAGATTACCATCTATGAAGGTACATTAGCCAGTAGTAGATTGCATGTTAGAAGAAGAACCAACCCATTCTTCATCAGAAAAACCTTCAACTTGTAAAATGATAATTCCACTTAATAAGAATACCACGACTAGGAGCCCTTTTTAAGTAATTGAGGATATGAAGCACGATTTCCATATGAGGAACTCTCTTCCGTGTTATGTTTCTATGGATGTTAAATAGAAGCTTCATATTTTTCTGTTGGACCGGGGAAGCATAAGTTTATGGTTTTTCTGGTTCTTATTTTTGAGTCTTATCAAATAGTGTCTATCCCTTCTAAACCTGATAATGTTAGAGATAAGGTTGTTTCCGATGTCACTAAATTAAAATTGAAGGTATATGAAAGGAAGAATGTTCGTTCTCCAATTCTCCCCTAGATATTGATATTGTTCCTACTAGTTTGCCTATTTATACCGGTCCATATTTAGACTCTTACTTGGATTTGCCTGTTGTTATCAGAAAAGCGAAAAGGCAATGGACACTCTTCCTATCCCATTCAATGTTTTATTTCCTGTCATTATTTGTCTCCAACATACAGACCATTTCTTTATTCTCTTTAAGTGTTCTTCCTTCATTATTCCTAAAAACCTTGAGGCTCTTAATTCTCATTTGTGGCGACAAGCTATGGAGGAGATGGTTTCCTTGAAAAGAATTACATATGGGAGATGACTAAGTTATGCGTTGGGAAGACTCTAGTGGGTTGTCGCTAGGTGTATATTCTCAAGTACAACCCTGATTGTAGTATAGCTCGACATAAAGCCCATCTTGTAACTAAAGGATTTACACAGACCTTTGGTGAGGATTACTTCAAGACTTTTGCTCATGTTGCTAGATGAATTCTGTACGGGTGATCATTTTTCTTACTGCCAATTTGCATTGGCCTCTGCACCAGTTAGATGCTAAGAAATCTTTTTTGAATGGTGACTTGACTGAGGAAATCTATATGCTTCCTCCTAGATTTTGCTAGAAAGGGGGAGAAAAGGAAGGGATCTTGTCTTAAGAAGGCTATATATGGATTGAAACAAGCTCCTCACGCTTGGTTTGAGAAGTTTAGTGGGGCTTTGATTCATATCGGATTTCCTCGTGTTCACTAAGATGATTCTGTGTTTGTGAAGAGACGTGTATAGGGTTTCATTATTGTGAGTATCTATGTGGATGTATACTCATTACAGGTGATGATGTTAATGGTATTTCTGATTTTGAAATTATATCTGAATAAGGCGTTTGACATCAAAGACTTGTGGCTACTAAAATTTTTTCTTAGAATTGAAGAGTGTCTATGTGGATGTATATTCATTACAGGTGATGATGTTAGTGGTATTTCTAAGTCAAAATTATATCTGAATAAGATGTTTGACATTAAAGACTTGTCACTGCTAAAATATTTTCTTAGAATTGAAGTCTCTCATTCTAAGAAGGGCATAATTTTGTCGTAACAAAAATATGTTGTTTATTTGTTCACTTTAATGGGTAAACTTGGTGTTAAACCTATTGATTCTTCATTGGAAGTTAATAAGAAGCTTCGGGCATATGATGGGGAACTCCTTAATGATCCTTTTATGTACTAGTGCTTGGTTGATTTGACTATAACTCGCCCAAATGTATCTCATGCAGTGAGTTTGGTTAGTTAGTTTATGCATACTCCCCGTTCTGGTCGCCATGAAGCAATTCGTCATGTCTTACGTTGCGTTAAGTCTTCTTCGAGACATGCCGTCCTATTTAGTTGTCATAATAATCTTGATATTGAAGGATACTTTGATGCAAATTGGGTAGGATCGCCACCAGATCAACACTTTACAACATGCTACTGTACTTTTTTCGAACGTAATTTAGTTACTTGGAATATTGAAAAACAAACAGTTGTTGCTCGATCCAATGCTGAGGCAAAGTACTGTCCTATGGCAAATACTGTATGTGAAATTATGTGGTCGAAAAGTTTGGTTATTGAATTGGGAATTCTTGTGAAGACTCGTGTGCGTATGTATTGTGACAATTAAACTGCCATTCATATAGTTTTTAATCCTGTTTGTCATGAGCGGACAAAATATATTGAAGTTGATTGTCACTTTTTTCATGCGAAGGTTGTTGTTGGCATTATTTCCTCTCCGTTTGTTTGGTCTTCTGCTCAATTGGCAGATATCTTCACTAAGGCTCTCACCGTGGAAATTGGACCAAATATTCTTGGCAAGCTGGGCATGATTGATATTGATATCCGTGTCTTCACTTGAGAGAGATTGTAGATATCTACATATGGGCCTGTTGGACCTTTGTGTTGTATCTCTTCAAGTGATTTATGTTTTCCTCTTTTGTCCTCCTTTTTCTTTTTGTAATTGAACATCTCCACATATTATAAATAAAGGGTTGGATGTCCAGCCCTATGGTGCTTTTTCTTCTTTCTCAAATTCTTTTCTTCTCTAACCATTAATTAGCGCTACACATGTTATCTGGTTCATTCATATATCCTCTAGCCCTCTTAGAATCCTATGGATGAGTTCAATGATAGAGGAAGTCGTTAGCAAGTCGAATACCATTTGCTATAACTTATTATTATTATTTTTGAAGTAGAACTTACTTGAGTTTTCTGATTACTAACGGTTTTAAATTGAGTTATATCTATGGATAGAAAGGAGATCCAATAAAATTGCTGGTAGAGAAGTATCATAATCAGACCATCTAGGTTAAAAATGTTACGATAAGATTCTCAAATCCTAGGGGAAGTGATTAACAAATGCCATTCGCTAGAGACCAAACATGCAAAATACAATTTTCTCAGAAGTGGACCCGCTTTGAAAGGAGATCCAATGGAATTGTTGGTAGAAGTGGGAACATTCCAGATCAAATTAACAGCAATTTGATATGGAATGTTGGAAGAGAAATTATGTGAACCTTGACAGGCGGATGATAATATCCTCGAATTTTCACTTTGAACTAGTGTAGCCCATAGTTCACTGATCTGGACTGTTGATCCAATGGGCACCTGTGGATGGACCACGCGCCAAAACGCCTCCCAAATTGAGAGAAAGTGACCATGTAATTTTTGGCCTTTTTTTTTTTTTTTTTTTTTTCCAGTTGAATATGGACCATTACTATGTTTCTATCCATCCTAGTCTATTGTAGGCCACTAGTTGAGTAGTAAGATTGTCCGAGGAAACTTTTGGGCTGCGTGGGCCCCATGAAACCAATGGTCTGGATCACTGAACCATGGGCTTCCCTTGTGCAAACTGAAAACCCAAGGATATGGAGCGAGGTTCATATAATTCCTCAAGTTTGAAAGGTTGCTTGAGCCGTATATTGTTTTTGCATTTTTTAATTACTTTTCTAAAGAAGCAAAGGGTCCAGTTGGGTAGGGAGCAGGCCCTTGTACACTCCACATCGGATTCGTACATGTGAAAGAGGCGTTTTCCCCATTTATTCAGAATTATGTAAAGTTTTATTTTAAAGAACTGAAGAGATCAAATATTTTGATTAAGCAACAAAAAGCAGCGCTTCTTGAGTAAAAATCTGATTTCGAAGGCATCAAACCCACCAAACCCAGTTTTGTTGCATCACTACCGATGTTGTCATATCGCATATGCGATCGTGTGCCATCGCATATGCCTGTGCGCATATGTGATCGCACAATCGCATATGCAGTCGCGTATGTATTTTTTTTTATTTTTTTTTCGAAAAATTTAAAAAAACCAGAAAAATAGGGGAAAATAAGAAAAAAAATGAAAAAATATAAGAAAGTAGGGGGAACTTTCCTAAGTTAATAGATAAATAATTTTATATGCCCTCGCAATACATTTGAGTAAAATAAAACCAATTAAACAATGAATTAAATATTAAGTCATCAACATTCGACAATATAGTTAACAAATATCAATTAACAGTTAGTCAATAATCAAACATCAACACACTTAGTAAGTAAATAAAATGAAGAAGCTATTTATTTATTATTGATCTATTATAATTTATAACAAAATAATAGTAAATGGTAAATGACTATGCTACTATAGACATTGATCTATTTGTTAGTGTGACATTTGATAACCACCACCATCGTCATCATCACCATCATGATCCGAGTCATCTTCTTTTTCCACATACACTTCTTCTTCTTTTGTTTCTTCTTCATCATCTGTATGTACTAATACTTCATCAACATCCAATGGTGGATCTTCAGCTTAATCATTATCATCTCCTCCCTCTATCTTCTCAATCTCTTCAACGGGTTGACTGCTACTACTCGTTCCCCGGCTCCCCCATATCCTTTGCCTTCGAGTGGTACCTTTTCCAGGTGCCGATTCGTATGCGATATCTTCAACTTGCGCCCACGTCAGGTCATCTTCTACAAATACCAGGTCATCCGTCTCTACGAGCCACTCGTTATCTACATCCATCTCATCTAAGCAGATAAGGTTAATGAAACCATGCTTTTCTTTCCTAGTCCGGAATTGTTCTCGCAATTTTTTATTGTATTGGACGAAGACCAAATCGTTGAGCTTCTTTTGTTCAAGGTGATTCCTTTTCTTGGTGTGAATTTGCATGAAAGAAAGCGCATTCGACATTAGCTATTTAGTTAATTAATTTACTTTACACTTATAAATTGAAGTTTACAATTATTAAACTTACCGCCTCGAACGTGCTCCAGTTGCGCTCGCAACCGCTGACAGAACACACAAGCCCACAAATCCTCAGAGCCAGCTTCTTTAGAGATGGATCCTTCCTGTTCTGGTCCACTCCATAGGCAACCCACCAGTCAGCTGAGAAAAACAATTTAAGTAAGTTAGACTTTGTAAATTATATTATAAAAAAAACTATTTGTAATTTAACTGAGACATTCATAGTACTTACTGGGCAATTTCATTGTCTGATGCCTGATGACGATCTCCCCTAAGAATATGCCATCACTCTTTGTATAAAAGTCTAGTAAAGCGGAGATATTGTCCTGTTCTTCTTTATCTGGAATCATTCTTTCCAACACATCAATAAATCCAATCATATGCATAGTAAGTGCTTCTGCTGGATCAGGAGAAGCGAATAAACAAGCTGAGTTAAGGATGTAAGAGGCCGAATACAATGGAGATAACATTTGACTGCCCCATCTTCTATCTATAATATCTATAATTGGCTTGTAATCACACTCTCTATAGTTAAAATGGTCCATGATCTTATTACTCGCCCTCTCCATCACATCATATATGTAACCCATTGCAAGCTTCTCATCCCCGTCCACCAATCGCAACACAATGACTAAAGGCTCAGATGCTTTTAATGCCTTCACCACTTGTGTCAAAAAACTTTGCGAAATGATTGTTTGTTGAACCTGTTTCCCTTCATCTTTCTTTAACCAATGCCCACTTATAAAATCGGCCGATACTACAAAGCTTCTAAGTTCTGATTTTTTTTGCTTATAATCTTTATAGTATTAAAAAGGCTGTAGCAAAATGGGTGACTGCTGGATGTAGCAAGTTATCCCCAATGTGTTTTCTCATTCGATTGAAAAGAATGGCGTGTTTGTACATAAAGACCGTGATTCTTCTAGCTCTTGCAATCACATTTAAAAATAACCTACCTATATCTTCTAACATCATATCAACACAATGGGCCGCACAGGGGGTCCAAAATAAACGACGCCTCTTCTCCATAAGAAGACAGTCGGCCAATACATAAAGGTTGCGTTGTCTGTAATTACCACCCGATGCATCTACGGACTTAAAAAACATTGTCCCTGCTGGACAATTTACTAGAAAGTTAATGAGAAACCGACGGATCTATCGGTCCATCTATCGGCTATGAGTGAACACCCATACATTTTCCATGATTCCTTATATTCAGCTATAAAGGATCGTGTATAATTAACTTCGGTTTTGAGGTATGTCTCCCTCATTTCATGATATGAAGGAGGTTTAAGCCCATGTCCAAATTGACCTATAGTTGCAACCATAACTTTGAAGCTTCTCGATTTAACTGCATTGAAAGCAATACCAGTTTGGTAAAACCACTTAGCAATATATTGAATAGTGGTTTTCCTATCTTTTTGTTTATACCGGCTTTCTAAAGTTATTTAAGTCGGCCCTTTGCCCTGACCCCTTTGGTTGACCACATCCTCGGGGTGTGGTCTACACCATCTATCTATAAGCTCATGCCCTCAGGCTTTTTTTCGAGGCCGTTGGTTGTGGTCTAGACTGGTCTATCAAAGTAGAGGGAGTGAGACTAACTTCATCTACATCAATTACGTTTATATCTTCATACGCGTCTTGTTTCATATATTCCTCGTGACGTAGGGCACTATCACATCTTTTACTTGATTGTTTATCCATATACTCCATGATCTCCCTTCGGATTTCTAGAGTAATTTTGTCGCATGCTTTTTGCATTTGATCCCGATAAATGTGCAAGGTGTTATTTGTGTCGCGCAATGCCATCGGAACCCACATACCCACATAACTCACATACTATGTAAGTTTTATCCATAACACTACGATAGTGCCCATATTTCCAACCCGGGTCGTTCGACTTGGGTTTCAAAGAGGAAGATTGGGAAGAAGACGTGATGTTGGTGTGTGTATTGATTCTTCTTGTTATAAAACTTGTAAGTTGTAAATTAGTAAAACTAAAGTAAAGACTAAAGAGTCAAGAGACTAAAGAGATGGGGGAGAGAGAGAGAGAGAGAGAGAGAGAGAGAGAGAGAGAGAGAGAGAGAGAGAGATTTACACTTACACTATAGTAGTAGAAGGAGAGAGAGAGAGAGAGAGAGAGAGAGAGAGAGAGAGAGAGAGAGAGAGAGAGATTACACTTACACACTAGTAGTAGAAAGGGAGAGGGAAAAGAAAAGGAGAAAGAGAGAGAGTTACACTTACACACATTAGTAGTAGAAAGGGAGAGAAAGAAAAGGGGAGAGAGAGAGAGAGAGAGACAACACAATCACAAAAACACGAATTACACAATCTAAAATTCAGAAATTGGAAATATATTTTTCACTTGACTTCTTGTCTTCACTCTTGTCTTGACTTGAGTCTTGAGTCTTGAGAATGTTATAGACTTGTACTCTTGTAACTTGTAAGTAACAAACTAAAAAAAAAAAATGTTTTGAGTCTCTTGACTCTTGAATGTAAAAAAAGAGAGAGTGGTGGGTGTATGAATATGATTATGATATTTAGAACTTAGAAGATACTAGAAAAAGATAGAATAGAAGTAGAATTAGAAAATGTAATGTGAGACTTGAGTTGACTTGAATTCAATTTCGATGTATTCTTGAATCTTACGTGCTTTACTTTCTTGATTCTTGAATCCTTGATTGAAACTTTAAACTTGAAAGTTGAAAGAAATATGGAGCTTGGGCCTTGGAATTATGTAAGAGAGAATGAGAGATTTGAAAGTGTAAGAGAGTGTAGAGAGAGAGAGAGAGAGAGAGAGAGAGAGAGAGTTTGAGTGCAAATAGGAGTGTTTTGAATGCCTTTTTATAGAGAAAAAAGGAAGATTTTTAATTTATTATTATTATTATTTTTTTTAAATTCCAATGGTCAGATTTCTAACCGTCGGCGAATATGCGATCACATATTTGCGCACATGTCGCATATGCGATCGCATATTCTCGCACATGTGGCATATGCAATCGCATATGTGCAGAAATCGTATATGCGATTTCTGTTGCACTGTGCGCATATGCGAATGTGCGATCGCACATGACAACATTGATCACTACCCAAACAAACCCCAAGGAAAGCTTCCAATTACAAGCTTATCTAACAATTTTGATCCACCCTTTCATGATTTTGTTGTTTGATTCAGTTTTCAAAGCGTCACGTCCTTTTTTGAACTTTGATGTCATAGTTGTTAGAAAGAAGGAAAGCTACAAAGGCGAACACTAAGAGAGAGGTGTCAAGACAGACACTGCATCCATAGGGATCTCTAACTTGATGTTCTCTACGTCAAGTGGTGCAGTAATTGAAGTGCTTGCTCCATTAAGGCAAAAGATGCCAATGCATGCTGAAGATGCATTTAACAAGATGTTTGATGCGCTTCTTTTCTTTTCTTTTTAGAAATGTTGGAGCACACCACCTGAATTTATTTATAAAAAAATGGATTAAAATAACTTGTTAACTTGCATTTTGGACTTGGACCTGAACCCCGACCCGACCCCAAGACCTGATAGGTGCCTGAACCCGATCATATTTGTGTTCAGTGCCTTGAATATGGTACCCTGAACCCAACCCAACAAGACCCTTACCCCCTAGCGAGTTCAGATCAGGTTTTGGTACAGGCGCACACACACATCCCTTACCCATTAATGGAGCCAAGGCATGGGTGAAATAGTACTTGACCTTTGACCGCCCTAGCCTTGGGGCCTGGGCCCTTTTAAGAAAAGAGGTTGTTGGTGCCTTTTTATCCAAGATTGTGAGTTGGGGGTGTGCATTTCTAGTGAATCGGGAGCGGATAAGCCTAAGGTGAAGCGGTTTGACCCTGGATTACGATTTTGGAAACTTAGTTTTGACATCTTCTCTTTTAGTAATCTGGGTCATTTTGGGGTGGGAGGTCTTATCCTTCATAATAAGGGATAGTTTGCAACACTTTTAGTGGTCCAATGAGCATTGGATATTCAAATTGGGCAGGAGCTTTAGGGTTAAAATAAGGCCTCAATTCTATCATCATTGGAATTTTGTTGTGGAAGGTGGCTCAATTGCCATTTGATGGGATGTTGGTGTTAATTCTAAATTTCTAACACGTGAAGACTCACTTTTATCTTTAATGGCATTCGCAATGTCTCTTGTGGATTAAATAATCACCACACCATATAAGCAAAGATGTCAAGGGCTTGGAGGATTTGCTTATTGTAGGAATGTCCAAGTCAGTTTTTTAGTGAGGACTCTAGAGCAATGTTTTCTATATCGTTATCGCGTAATGTATCACACCCTTGGAATATGAATACATATCGGTGATCGCATGGGATATATCGGTTGTTACACATAATGTAACGTTGTTGTTGGGAAACATGGGGAAACATTGGGAAATTGGCGAATTTTTCAATGAAACTTCAAGGATTGTTAAAAAAAGACATCAATACACACTTAGAAATCAAAATATCACAAAAAACAAGAGCATATAATAGGTTTCCTTTGTATAGGGTCCTAATCTATGTGCTATTTAACTGAACTGATGCAAGTATATTCAAAGTCAATTCGTATAATTTACAAATGTAGGGAGACATGTATGGAAATGCAAGCAATACATTCAAAAGCAAAAGAAAAACTAGAAAACTAGAAATATAACTGTAAATGATGTGTGTGTTGTGGCTTAGACCCACATAGAATTGTGCATACGTTAGGAGTGGAATTTTGAAAAAAAAAAAAAAAAAAAAAACCCTAAAATGAGAGCTAATTGACCGTTGATAGACGTGGAATTTTGAAAAAAAAAATATATTATTTTCATATTTTTCCTTAAAAAAAAATTTTCCAAGAAAATTTCGAAATTACCAAGAATCACTAGATCAGGTTACATACATGTTTGATTTCACGTTTGTACAATAATATTGCAAATGATTTGGGAAATTTTGAAAAAATTTTGAAATTTCCCCAATTTTCTGCAAAATGGCCAATCTTCCTTAAAATCCCAAAAATAGAGTGTATGTGATGATGATTTCATCGAACACTCCTAAATACTCTAAGATGGGGGCCAATTGACCGCTGATCGAAGTGGAATTTTGAAAAATATATATATATTTTTGAAAAATTCCCAAATTACCAATAATCACTAGATCAGGTCACATATATGTTTGATTTCATGTTTGGACAGTAAGATTGCAACCAATTTGGAAAAAAAGGGAAATTTTGATTTTTCCTTTTTCCCTAAATCAGCCCACCTCCCCCAAATCTCAAAATCGAAGCTCCAAATCTATGATTTTTCATACATAACATGAAAATCTTGGATTTCTAACTATTTGACACTAATTTCACATGATTTTACAGTAAAAAAAATGGATCGAAACTCGAAAATGCTCACCGGATAAAAAAAATGGCCTCCAATCAACTTGAATCTTGATTTCGACTTGAAATTTGTGTTTTTTTAAAGGGATTCAAGATGAAGGGTCAAAATCCACAATAAATCTAGTTAAAAGCAGAGAGGAATCAAGAAAAGGAGATTTAGAATGAGTTTTTTTTTTTTTTTTTTCAAATTTTCTGAAGAAAGCCCAGGACTTCACATGTTTTGTGCGATATCGGTTGACCAATATCATCAATATCAAGAATTTTATAAAAAAGACTAGTTGTGATATCTCGCAATATCTACGATATTATGCAAGTCATTGCAATATCATGCGATATCTTTTGCGATGCGAAGAATTTAGATACTACCTTGGGGTTTTGTATCGCCCAGGTGGGATGCACGATATATTGTGGGATATATCAGCCAATATCGTCGATATTGAAAACACTGCTCTGGAGTTTAGATCTAGAGGTTGTATCTTTGTTTGCTTCTTTTGTAATATTATGTTGTTATTCAAAACAAGAAGCCCTAATTCTTCTCAGTTCTTATTTGCAGGAGGTTAAGGATACCAACGGGAGAAGTTGTTGTTTGGGGCTTGATTGCAGCCAATGTAGCTGTTTTCTTATTATGGAGGATTGCAGATCCTATATTTATGATGAAGAACTTCATGGTCAGTCCTACCTAGTTATTACTGAATCAACTGTAGCAAAAGAATGCCACTTGTTTGCGCTTTCTTTGGATTCTTCCATGGTCAGTAACCTAGTTATTATTGAATCAACTGTAGCAAAAGAATGGCACTTGTTTGTGCTTTCTTTGGATTCTACCATATGAGCTTTCGCTTAGAAAGTAAACCTTAACAGCATTAGCATTTCATGCTCCTCGAACTTATTTTTCATCTTGTTATCTGATAAGAGTACATGTATGCACCCAATGAGCTTTTCTAACCCGCTATGCACCTCTCAACCTTTACACAGCCATATGTGGTACAAGCTGTGGGTTTGACCTGACCCACAAAATCAGGCTGGTCAACTCATCAGGCTGACCAAACATGTACAGGAAGTCAGGAACAATGGGTGGTTTCAATGAAATGGCCAACTGTGCACATTCAATGTAGACTTATGGCATGCCCAATGATTGGATCTGCCTGCTTTTTAGGGCCAGATCATCGACACTGCATGGCTTGGATTTCCCATACACCTGGGAGGTTGGCTAATGTGACCACTTTTAGTGGCGTTTGGGCTTAATAAAGCTCTACATCCATCACATGCTAAGTTCTTGATGTTTTGATGCAGATTTCTTTAGACAACTTTACAAGCGGGCGTATTCACACACTGATCACTTCTGCATTCAGTCATATTGAGGCTTGGCATCTCTTCTCCAACATGCTTGGTCTATACTTCTTTGGTACTAGTGTATGTTAATATACCTTTACATTCCTCTTCTCTATTAGCATCTGTGTTTTTCCGATAGTTATGACTCACAAACAGATGTATGTTCAGTTCTTTCCAGTGCAGTTTGCAGTGGCTAATAATTTAGAGAAAAAAAAACTTTGATAGTCTGGTAGACTGTGATGGATGATACACATAAGTAGAAATTACTTAGAAATTGCACACATGGTGTACAAATAGTGAAATTAAACAGTCCAAATTATTCATCATCATCTAAGCCCTGTCCCAATTAACTGGGGTCGGCTCAATGAATCTTGTTCCACCATTCCACTCTATCAAGGGATAGACCTTCAGTTAGACCATTGTCATCAAGTCTTTTCTTACTACATCCACGTCCTTTTGGGCCTTCCCCTCGTCCTTTTAGAGGCTGCAACTTGTACCAACTTACTCGTAACCGTTGCAGTTCTTGGTCTCTGTTGCACATGACCAAACCATCTAAGTCTACTTTCCCTCATCTTATTACCTATTGGTGCTACTCCTAAGCTCCCTCAAATGCATTCATTTCTAATTCTATTCCTCCTTGTCTTTCCACTCATCCATCTCAACATCCTCATTTCAACTACATTCATCCTATGAACATGTTGTTCTTCAATTGTCCAACACTCTTTCCCTAAAGCGTGGCTGGTCTTATTGCTATCGTATAAAATTTCCGTTTTAGTTTGAGTGGTACACGATGTTCACATAAAACTCCAAAGGCAGATATGTCCATTTCTTTCACTCAGCTTGAATTCTATGGGCAATATCCTCATCAATCTCTTTATTCTCATGAGTTATTGACCCAAGGTATCGAAAGTGGTCATTTTGGGAAACTTCTTGGTCAACAATTTTAATTAATTCCTTGTTTTCACTCCTATTATTACTAAAATTGCACTCTATCTACTCTGTTTTAGTCCGATCAATTTTAAATCCTTTAAATACTAAAGCATCCCTCCATATATATTGCTTTGTGTTTATGCCCTCCATTGTCTTGTTAATAAAAAGTATGTCATCTGTAAACAACATGCACAATGGGATATCTTCTTTCAAATGACTAGTCAATTCGTCCTTAACATGCTAAAATGTACGGGCTCAATGCCGACCCTAGTGCAAGCCTACAATAATTGGGAACTCATGTCTCTTCACTAGTGGTCCTCACATTTGTTACTGCTCCCTCATACATATCCTTAATTACGCCAATATATCCTCTTGAAACTCCTTTCTTTTCCAAAAACCATTAGATTAACTCTCTAGGGACCCTATCATGTGCTTTCTCTAAGTTAATAAAGACTATGTGGAGATCCTTCGTCCTCCCCCTATATTTCTCCATCAATTGTCTTAGGAAAATAGGTTAAGAGGTAGACCCCCCCATGCCAAGGTGTCTCGTATCGGTATCGGTTGGCGTAACGGTGATCTCCAAAACCGATACGGATACGGGGGTGTAACGGCGATACGGAGGCGTAACGGCCCGTAACGGCGCAAAAATTTTTTTTAAACCAAAACTATGAAAAATATGGATTAAATCCGGAATATTCTAAGCATTCCAAATATGCATTCATTTATAAATTGGAACATGGTTATGGTGGTGTAACGGTCCACTCTTTGGTGAGAAGTTGTATCGGACTGTCTGATGAATTTATGAACCAGATAACCTAAATTTGACTACAAAATTCATATATTTAATTTTCTAACTATCTACTATCAATGATAGATATATTAGAATGAATGTAATATAAAATATCTTACATTAGGTGTTTGCAATTATTTTTGAGGAATTTCTCGAACATACCTGTGCTGCTGTGCACGTGACTGTGATTCCTGTCTATAACCTGTCATCCTCAAGTCAATAATATTAAAAAAAATAAAAAATAAAATTAGTAGTGTCTGATATACTCCCCTGCAACTTGATTAAGGATTACTTGATTGGTTGTCAGGGGAGCTATTTTAAATACAAGTTCGGCAGTGTCAAGTGTGTGCATGACTGCATGGCTTCTTGCAATAATACTGCTGTGAGCTATCTGCTGCAAATACTTACCTTAATACAAATATATACTCACAATCACAAGTCACCACCAAAATGAAAATCTGCTTTTTTGTGGTTGCTCGACCTCCACATCATCGTCATCATCACCATCAGGCTGAGGCTGTCCAATAGGTGTAGGTGCTGCATATCCATAATATCCAGTGCCAGAAGGAAATACTAGATCAACGAAACCAGAGGATAACTGATCCTGACTAGGCAATGACTCTGACCCCGAGTAAGGATATCCACCAGTGCCCGTCGAATAGCCATACTGGTGCCCATACTCAGGCTGTTGAGAATCTTGAGATTGAGAGTGCGTCTGCTCTGATGAGTAACTTGGATTTGGATCTGGATATCTATAATCATATGGATATTGGTCGGGAGGGCTACTCCAACATGAATGTGATGGAACAGGCTCAATATAACCACCATAATCATAATTTAATTGACCATAAGAATATCCATCATAATAACCAAGACCATGAGCCTGCTGATGTTCCGGACCTCCCGATCCCCGTGCACCACTAGATGTACCCTCCTCCGGCTGGCTGTATCGTGACTCGGTACACTCGTAAGTCCGACCTCGTGTACCACGTCGTCGATGTTCATCGCCATCACGATCTGTAGACGGTTGTATAGGGGGTAAGCAACACCAGAAGTGCCAGCACCAGGGGCAGGGGGTCGTCATCATCTGACACGGTCACGCTACCACTGCTTGTACTCTTTTGTTGATCTTGAGCCGTATCCGTACGTGGCATAAACGCTGCCCCTCTTACTAGTCCAACACATCTGCACGACTCTCTTATTGCGCTCTGCGTATTTCTGGGTCATCAATTTCCAATTCTTCACTATCCTCTTCAATTTGCTTTTCCCTTGTTTCCAACCAAGGTAGAAGTGGGTCATCCTCATCATAAATATTGTCCAAGTTTATTGGACAATAGTCTCCGTCATCAGCAGCTGTAATGCTCCTATGATGTCGTCGCATTCTTAGTTTTATATTGTAGTGCATGAAGACAAGTCTATCTAATGTTCTAGTCTCCAATCTATTCCTATTCTTTGAATGAATGAGCGCAAAACAACTCCAATTCCTTTCGCAGTTAGAGGAAGACGTTGTCTGGCTCAAAACTTTTACTGCAATTTTTTGGAGAGCTTCGTACTCTCTCTGAAATTAATCCACCATTCGGCCGGTTGCAACCTAGATACTGCATGCTGTGCAAGAGCATCTCCAAAGCTACCAAGGCGATTTCCAAATGTATCTAATTCATTCAACGCCTTTATTTGCAGATCTAAGTCAGGCTCTAATCTCTTTATCACATTTTTTAGCCCGACACGAACTTCATCATCCGCAACAAATGATTGGGCATATCTATACCTAGGATTTAGGTAGTAACCTGCTGCATGAAGATCGTGATGGAGTTGCTTTGTCCATCTCTTGTCGATCATCTTCCAATAAGTCTCCCAACTTCTACAATCACGTTGAATTGCAAGCTTTGCCTTATCCATGGCATCATATAGGAAGTTCATGGTAGGTGCTTCATCGGTTTCAACAAGACGGAGTACCCTCATTAGTGGCTCCATCACCTTTAGGATCGCCTTGACCTTCTTCCAATATTTGTTGTCACGTATGGTGTTCGCAACGTCGACCGGTGTCCCTGATGTCTTCTTCCCATGTTTTGTGTTGAGCCATTCTCGAGAAGCGAACATCTCACTCAACTCTCCCCTATGCTGGAATAAACTCTCTAATGCTATAAAGTTTGTTGCGAATCTAGTCGCTGCAGGCCTCAACAACTGTCGTCCTTTCGTGAACTTTCTCATTATTGCGACTACTTGATTATGGTTGTAAATAAACGTCGTCACTTCTCTTGCCCTTTCAACCATTTCCTTAACATTCTTCTTCTTCCCAATATCTTCCAATATAAGATCAATACAATGGGCAGCACATGGTGACCAAAAAAGATGTTTTCTCTTATCCATCAACATATGTCCTGCAAGCTTATATGTTGCTTCATTATCTGTCACAATCTGCACTATATTCTCCTCTCCAATCTCGTCCACAACTTTCTCCATAGTTCATTAATATAAGTAGCATTTTTTGTTGCCTCTGACGCATCAATTTGTATATAGTTCCTAAGTGGCAGTACACCATGAAGTTGATCATGCTGCGTCTGGTTGGGCCAGTCCAACCATCACACAATCGTGCATCCTCTGGCTTGCCATACGTGCATCCTCTGGCTTGCCATACAGGTTTAAAGGTAGCCACATATGCTTTCACATCCATCCGCAAACTCTGCATTGTCCATTTCCCCCTAATGTCCTTAGCCGTGGGAGCTTTTATTCCTTCACCTGCTTCTGCTGCTGCATCAATTACCACCTGCCAATATGAGAATTGTCCGCGTTAGGAGGTATGTTAGCATGTATAAATAACTTTGCTGCTGCTGCTCTACCTAATTTCTCAACGGAAGTTCTACTCACTCCACATTTGTTTTATTTTTTTTTGTTTAGTTGATTCTTTCCTAAACAGGATTGGATCAATAGAGGGTCTCCTAGGCTCATTTACTTCTTCTTCATCTTCACGTATGGGGCATCATGTGAAGATGTCTGTCGTCGGCTCCCAAAACATATGTCATAACCCACCAAACCTACCCCCCCGACCCTCAGTCCCACCTGCAGAAGCAGTTGCACTTCCAGTTGCACTCCCACTCCCACTGCCCCCCCCCCCCCTGTATCACGCACTGACCCATGCGTGCCAAACATGCGGCGACGTTCTTCCTCTTCACGAGCTACACGCAAGCTCTCTCTCCTAGCTATAGTTACTTCCCGATCTGAATCTTCGTCAGAATCAATAATATCTTCATCACGAACGCCCATATATTCAGACCAAACACCTCCTGTCGAGCTGCATCCAAAATATCATTTTCTCTTCTTTTTACAGCAGCACGTTTATCCTTCGACTCATCCAGACTAGCTTGCATTAAAAGCATTATCTCTCTCGGGTACTCTGGCACATGGCGCAACTTGACCCTTTCGATGTGCTAAATGTTGTTTCAGACGGGTATTTCCACCAGTCACATGTCTATCACAATACTTGCACTTCATTTGGTGCCTAGTACTACCAACCCTCTCACAATGTTGCCATCCAATATCCTCACTTACTTGTTGTTGGCCAGACCCAGACATTTCTTTAAGTTTAGGTAGATGAGTGTATGTCTGTATGACCTATGTTATAAAGATGATTTTATGTTCTAACTAAAATACTAACCTTAAGAAGCTCCAAAACCCTGTCCATATAAGCAAATAAAATATAAAGTCACTAATTCGAAATACAAAAAAAATAATAATAGCATAGCACCCCAAATCTGTAAAATGCACATTAACATTTCTACTATGATTAACACATCATATGGCATGATTAAAACAGCAAAACACACCATTAAAAATTGATTTTTCGAATTTTAAAAAAAAGGGTCAAAATTCATGCGTAAATAGAAAAAATATTAAAAAAATATTAAATGGCACCCCCAAATCTGTAAAATGCACATTAATATGTTCTACTATGATTATCACAATCATATGGCATGATTAAAACAGCAAAACAACCATTAAAATTGATTTTTCGAATTTTTAAAAAAAGGTTCAAAATTCATGCGTAAATAGAAAAAAAAATAATAAAAAATATAAAATGGCACCCCAAATCTGTAAAATGCACATTAATATGTTCTAATATGATTAACACATCATATGGCATGATTAAAACAGTAAAACAACCATTAAAAATTGATTTTTCGAATTTTTAAAAAAAAGGTTCAAAATTCATGCGTAAATAGAAAAAAAAATAATAATAAATATAAAATGGCACCCCAAATCTGTAAAATGCACATTAATATGTTCTAATATGATTAACACATCATATGGCATGATTAAAACAGTAAAACAACCATTAAAAATTGATTTTTCGAATTTTAAAAAAAAGGTTCAAAATTCATGCGTAAATAGAAAAAAATAATAAAAAATATAAAATGGCACCCCAAATCTGTAAAATGCACATTATATGTTCTAATATGATTAACAAATCATATGGCATGATTAAAACAGTAAAAACAACCATTAAAATTGATTTTTCAAAATTTTTAAAAAGGGTCAAAATACATGCGTAAATAGAAAAAAAATATTTAAAAAATATTAAATGGCACCCCAAATCTGAAAAATGTACATTAACATGTTCTACTACTATGATTAACACATCATATGCATGATTAAAACAACAGCAAAACATGTTTAAAAAGTATAAATACCTATTTTTGACGAATTCGAATTTCTGAAAAATGGCCCACCCCGAGCTTCGATTCAACAAAAGCCACAATACATGTGTTTTTATCTCAAATACCCAACCAAGGTTGGTTGAAATTGGTAGTAGAAGAAGTGAGAAGTAGTTGGGGAAGCAAGAAATTTGAATAAAAAACAGCAAAAAAGAGCTTAAAATGGGAAAAAAAAAAAAGAGACCGTTTTTCGACCGTAAAAGTACGGGCACCCGTTACGGGTCAACCGTTACGCCCTTATCGGTCCGATACGGGCCCGTATCGGCCGATACGACCCCGTATCGCGTATCGGGTCGATCCGTTACCGTTACGTATCGGCCGATACGGCCGATACGTAACCGTTTTGACACACCTTGCCCCATGCATGAAAAAAAAAAATGATTTTTTGATACATGCATCTCATGCCTTGGTCTTTGCTCAATCACTCTCCCAAAGCTCATAGTATGGTTCATAGGTTTAATCCCTTGTTAATTAGTGCATCTCTGCATGTCTCCTTTATTCTTATAAACAGTGTCACAATACATTTTCTCCATTCATTTAGCATGTTCTTCGATCTTACAATATTGTTAAACAACATTGTCAACCAAAATAACTCAATATACCCCACACACTTCCAAACCTCTATACCATCTGGTTCGAGGTCCTCTCTTGTTTTCGTCTTTCCCAAAGCTTCTTTCACTTTAGTTATCCTAATTCTACAAAGTATCTATGGGCTCTAACGTTATTTGAGTTTATGCTTGCTTTTATCCCTATGCTCTTAAAGTGATTGTGATGCAGGACAATTACCACTTGCTCTAAAAGCTCGAACTGTTAGAGTATGGCGAATTAGTCCCTTTATCTCATAGCCCAAGCCCCACATCTCATGGGTTTTAAGACCTCGGCCGAACCCCCTTCTTGGGCCCCCAATCACATGGGCCGCCCCCCTCGAGTGTGTCCCCGCATCCCACGGGCTACTCCACTTGAGCCCGGTGTGAAATGCGCATTACTCACCCCTGGTAAGGAGTCTCGAACACGAGACCTCCCCCGTGGACCCAAATCGCATGGGTCACCCACCCCGAGTGTGCCCCTGCGTCCAACAGGCGACCCCACTCGAGCCCAGTGTGAAAATGCCCCTGCATTAATCACCACCCGGTGAGGAGTCTCGAACACGAGACCTCCTGCTCTGATACCAATTTGATGCAGGACAATTAACCACTTGCTCTAAAAGCTCGAACTGTTAGAGTATGGCGAATTAGTCTCTTTATCTCATAGCCCAGCCCCACATCTCATGGGTTTTAACCTCGGCCGACCCCCTTCGTGGGCCCCAAATCACATGGGCCGCCCACCCCGAGTGTGTCCCCGCATCCCACGGTTACTCCACTCGAGCCCGGTGTGAAATGCGCATTACTCACCCCTGGTAAGGAGTCTCGAACACGAGACCTCCCCTGTGACCCCAAATCGCATGGGTCACCCACCCCGAGTGTGCCCCTGCATCCCACAAGCAACCCCACTCGAGCCCAGTGTGAAAATGCCCCTGCATTAGATTGTCATTTAGCACGTTCTGAAAATAACTTCTCCACCTTTCATTTATATCATCGTCGTTTTCTAGTATCCTCTAGTAATCACATTTGACATGATCTGGTCTCATTTTTGTAAGTTGGAAGACGTCTTTCTCACCTTTTGCCCCCAATAAGTTGTAAAAATCATTACAAGCCTTACGTTTAGCCCCACTTCTTTCTTAGCAATCTTTTTGATGTTTTTATAATGTTTAAAACTTTCTTCATATGTAGTCCCCTTCCAGGCTTTGAAACATGAGCATTCTCGTGAATAGCTTTGCCCTCTAGATTCTCCTAATACATACATCTTTTGTCACTTTTGTAATGCACGCACACAACCATCTCATTCCACATAACATTTACTTCTTCCTTGACATTCTACTTCTTCCGTCAATTTTTTCTAAATAACATCTCTCTCCTTTAAATCCCACCTTAGTGCGAACATCCATACCCTTAATTTCACTCTCTCTCTTCCATCTCTTAATGTGAACATCCATAACCTAACCTTATGTTGTGCACATCAACTCTTGGTGTAACCTTGGAATCCTTACATATCGATCTATCTGTTTTCCTACATTCAAAAGATCTATTTGGCTTGTATATAATCCACTTTTGAAAGTTATTAAGTGTCCATCCCTTTGTTAAAAAATGTGTTTGCTAGAGCTGGATTGTAATGCCACGGCGAAATCAAGGATAGCAATCCCCCATCTCATTTCTTCTCCCAAAACGATATCCTCTACTTTCTTTTCCTACATGAGCATTTAAGTCTCCTCCTACAAATATCCTCTCTGTTTGGAATTCCTTGCATTAGTCCATCTATATCCTCCCAAATTGTCTCTTGATTCTATCCTTTTAACCGTACCTTTGGTGCATATGCACTAATAACATTGATTATCTCCTCTCTTAATAGAAGTTTTATTAATAAATCCTATCACTTAACATATACAATACGTCAATACCCTCACCCATTTCTATACTGCCCCTTCCTATATAACAAAGTTTATATCTATCAATTTCTCTAGTTTTGGCCCCTTTCCACTTGGTCTCTTGTACATAAGTATGTTAACTCTCCGTTGTTTCGTCATATCTACTAACTCCGTACTTTTACATGCCAATTTTCCTATATGTGGCGAGACGAATCCTACTCTCTTGGACTAGCTTCTTTACCCCTGCGCGTCTAGCATGGTGCGGGAACCTTCCTTCCTTCTCATAGTAACAGGATGTCGTTGTGGTGTTTGCTTCCCGGGCACCCTAGCCAACGCTTGCCCATTCCTCACTACCGGGGCTATGATGCTAGTTGCAACGCATCGCTTATAGGGAATGCCTTAGCATGAGTCTGGAATGTCATATTGTTCAGATTCATGATGAAAGATAATGACATAAGTTTGACACAGTTACCAACCTAACCCAACCCTCTTTATCTAGGCTTGGGACCAGCAATAAGAGCACAAAATTCCCACAGGTGCAATGTTAGATTATTACATTGGTTGATTATCCCAGTTCAGATGGATCATGATCGCAAAATTAAGCTTATTCCATTATCTGATACTAGGTTCATGGACATTTATTGGATGGCTGAAAATGAAAAATACCCATTGTGTCTTGTTTGCACAAACAGGCATCCATGAATAAGTTAGGAGTGTTCAACCCATCTTATCTTTGGATTGTGAATTGACAGTGGTCTTCACAATCTAGTTGGTTTTATTTTATTTAATATATGCCACATCTACAATTTATGGTGCCTACATATCAAGTGTCACACACAGCATGAGTATCATAATACTCGATAATTTTTGGTTTGTAACAGATGGTTTAATTGTCATATTCACATGTTGTGAAATCTTTTAGTCGTCGATATTCTTTGATGTGAGACCACTCTTTTATGTTTTATTGTACATAGGGCTGTCAATGGGCCGTGATTTGGTTGGTTAGGGCCTGGACTTTAAACTCGGCGTGCCAAGTCTGTTGGACATGGCCTATTCAAAGTTTTTGTTTTTGCTCTCATTAGGCCTGGCCTATTCAAAGTTTGTTTTTGCTCTTATTAGGCCTGGCCCATGACAACCCAAGCTGTAGAACTTTAGAAGGTGCTTTCTTGATGAAGAAATCTAGATATTAAGTTCCATATTTCTAGTATATGGTCTTCGGTACTGTTTTATTTCTCTCAATTCAATCAACGTTCTGAACAGGATTCTAAAATGTCAGAACCATTACCTTTCCAAAAAAAAAAAAAATCTAAAATTGTCAGAAGGGTAACTAAGCCAGATTTCAAATCATTACAATCACAAAAACCCTATGTGATTTGGTCGTTTATTGAAATCGTTTGTTCATAACTTCATGTAAATCTTTTTGTGAAATCAAATTCCATTGAACCACAATTGTTTTCTATTAAATCATTGGAATGGTATTTTTTGGAATCATAGATCGTAGAAGGTTAACAACAGGAGGTCCAATGTTGATTTGAGTATGATCTAGGACTTGAGCTGAAAGTCTATCTATACCATGCAATTCATTGACTTGCGATTATTTAACCTTGTATATATAAGAAAAAGAGGTGGTCTCAAATTGATGCAAGACAATTAACCACTTGCTCTAAAAGCTCGAACTGTTAGAGTATGGCGAATTAATCCCTTTATCTCATAGCCTAGGCCCCACGTCTCATGGGTTAAGACCTCGGTCGAACCCCCCTCATGGGCCCCAAATCACATGGGTACTGCCTCACACGAGCCACCTGAATCACACGGGTGGGGCCCGCGTCTCACGAGCCACCCGCCTCACACAGGCCGCCCACCCCGAGTGTGTCCCTGCGTCTCACAGGCCACCCCACTCGAGCCCGGTGTGAAAATGCCCCCCATTACAAGTCCAACTGGTTGGGCTACAAGCGACGGTCCACCCACGGATAACTTCCAACCTGTTAATAGCATGTGAATATCTAACCCTTCCAATAGGTTGGCCCTAGCAGAGGATCACCTAATGCAAAAATCAGTCATACTACCCATCAAGTGGACCACACCATGGAAAACATGTCCAGCCATTGATTAATTGCAAAGACAAGTTTGATTGAATCAATGAGTGGATATTTCGGATTTTACACAAGTGATCCTCATGGTAGGGCCAAGCTATTGGGTGCTTGATTGTTGCACATGCATGAAAGTTCAAGAGCAAGGTATGCAAAAACGGTTACGTAGTAAAGAATGATTTGATGATGATAATGTGAGAAAGATGAGAATATTGAGAGAGAGAAGAGAAGAAGGAGTTGTTTAGGGAGAGATGATTGTTAGGCTTACTTGCCCTAACACATAATATTTTATTATAATAA
>JAJHSJ010001611.1:0-49385 GCA_021015155.1 Magnolia officinalis
TTTACCCTATATATATAAGGCCCTAAAATCATGTGGAGAGTGAGAGAGACAGTATGAAAAGAGGAGTTGTTATCATTGTAGGAGTCCTTGTAATAGTGATTGGGAATCATATTGGTGGTGGGAGTGGTGAATGGAGTGAGGAAAGTGCAACATGCAATGGTTCCATTGCAGAATGCTACGAAGAGTCTGAGTTCTTCATGGACTCTGAAATCAGTAGAAGGATTCTTCAAGCGTATAATGGAATCAGCTATGATGCGTTGGACCGCGACCGACCTGCAAACGATGGAAAGCCACGGGGTCGACCCTATACACGACCTTGCACAAAGGGCAACTACTGCGATCGTCCAGACAGTTGATCAGAAGAGAAATACCATTCAAATGTCCACCTCAAAACCAAACCTACTGATCTTGTAATAATCGCACTCAAGACGGGTATCCTGTACAACAGCTGTTGTAGGAAGATCGTGGAACACCCAAGATTTGTGGCGCTTATTATGATGCTTGTGTTCATATTCGTCCATCAGTTTTTACACTTTATTTTCACGGTTTTTAAAAAGAAATCCGCTGATCCAAATCTCAGGTGGGCCACGCTACAGAAATAATGTAAAATCCTGAATAAAGTTGTTGGTCTTTATTATTATTATTATTATTATTATTATTATTTGTTATAAGGAAAATTACCAACTCACTACCTGTAACTTTGTTGATTAAAACAAAATTGCTATATATCACGGAGACATCTTGCAATAATAGACCTTCCAGCAATCAAACATAGCCATGAACCATTCCCAACTCCATCAGTTCCCAGATCACATAAAGCTGCTGCCACTTCCTCTTCACCCCCGTCTGTTGCACCGAGAGCTAAGGCAGCAAGAAAAACTAACATCACTATGGGTCCATTAGTCCATCAGCAAAGACCAGTGTTCGCAAACACAACCATGCAACCTTCTATACATAGCTAGTCCTTCCCACCGATGGCATTAGCAAGTCAGTAGGACGCGAAAAAGTTGGAGGGTGTGAAAGATTTGCTTAGCGGCCACTCCCACACACGAAATGGCCTGTCCCTTGGCCTGTTATGAACTTGCTAACCAAATTTTCTAGACATTTGAGAATCTAGCATCACCCAATTTTCAAGCCTTGATATTGACCCAACAATAACCAACTGAACCCCAATCTTTGTATCTTTCTTTCTTCTTTCCATGATAAATAAGACTTCAAGTAGATAGAGGGCCATATACAAGCACAGACAATGCTACTCCAAGTCACAAACACTACTGCCCTCACAACAGAAACTGCGTGAGACGTACAGACAACAAAATTGCCAATACAAGAGCAGCACACGCCATCCCAGGCTACCAACATGCAAATTCCTGCTACCTCCCCCAGAAAATAATGGAGGCGGACAGAACACGCCATCCCAGGCCACCAACATGCAAATTCCTGCTAGCTCCCTCAGAAAATAATGGAGGCAAACTACAGAGACCTATTATTGGACCGCAATCTTTCTTGGGACCTCTAATTGAATTGTAATAATTTTTGGGACCTAAAATTGTAATGTATAATGTTCTTTGGATCTTTAGTTGGACCACAATCATTCTGAGACCTATTATTGAGCCATAATTGTTCTCGGTGCTAGTAATTGACCTACTGCTACACTCCATGTACAGGTGTCAAAATAGATCTCTACAAAATTTCAAACAACCAACAGTATGAGGGGGTCCACCTTCAAGGCTGGGCATAAGGGTTGTAACAAAAAAGAAAATATGTGCCCTCAGTCAACACGGTAAACAGCTACATGTAAGAATTCTATAAGATGGGCCTTGTTGATCAACAGTCTGGATTGCCCTAAGAGGTGAATAAATATGTGATCTGGAGTACTAGCGGACCTCACTCAATTGTGATACATTCGAAATCGTGTAAGGGGTGGTGCCTAGGATTTGACAAATTCGTATGGCGTTAAGGGAGAGGAATTTTGATGGGTTTCAAGCTCCTCAACCCTCTAAACTATAAAAACTGGATCCCAAAGCCTACATACGACTGGTGCTTCTCTAAAGGGTGTAAATTAAGTGAGGAGTTTGGGTTGAGGAATTTGGAACCATCGAAACTCTTAGGCTCCACACGAATTTGTCACACAGTTGTAGAGCACCACCCCTTACACTATCCAACTCTTAGGGCAATTTAGACCGTTGATCAACAAGGCCCACCTTATATAATTCTTACATCGGATTCAGTGTGCAAGAGGGACAGAGCCAACCCAACCACAACTCCCATGCCTCCAACACAACAACTAGAAATGTAGCCCAAACAATCCCAACGGATGCCCCCAAAACCAATAAAATAACTAAAAAGATCACCATCACATCCATGCCACACCAAACAATTCGCCAAGATATCTGGAAAGGGGTGTATTGGGCCACCATACAATGGGCAGAGCAACACAGGTGGAGCCACAGAAGACATGGAGACTCTGCATACCTTCACCCATACATTTGTATTCATGACGTTGCTCTAGCATGGAACATGCTACTATCCGCAGCCCACGCACTGAGATTCTATTGTAGAGCCTGGAAAACAGACAAGTAGTATATACAAACTCCAATGCAAATGCAAATTGATATAAATGTCAGCTTGGGACAAGAAGCCAAGAGAGTACCAAGAACTCAAAATATAGAACTTCTGTCGGCCATTACCCCATCTTGATCGATTGCAAGCCCAAATTGTCAACCAAGACAACTCCTTACTGTTCCTTGTTGGGTGGCATATAAAAAATAGTGTCCCTAGGATGGTTTCTATGGTGGGCATCCCCCCAATCCTCACTGTTCCTTGTGATGTTGCACATCTGAGTTTTAGATCGGCCTGTGTTTTGCGCTCACGTATTAAGATGAGGTGCGGCAATTGATGGACGGAGTGGATGTCACAAGCACATGACAGTGGGCCAATTAAGTTTGGTTGTTGCATGCTATACCTATGATTGGTGTTTAGATAGGCCACGGGAAAACATATTCTTAGAATAGATTAGGATAGTCTCCTTAAGTTAGAATATACACACACACATAGTTCTTTCTCATCTTCTATGTATTGAAATAAAAAAAATTATAGTTTTCACAATATTGTAATCACTTCTGATTTAACATCGGATCAGAGAGAGATGACATTTCTCTTTCGTTTCGAAAAATGTGTATCTTCGTTCTTATTTGATTCTATCTTTTGTGTATTCAATGTACATTGGTATTTTTCTACTTTTTTCAATGAAAGATTTTGTGTTTTGTGTTGGTTTGGAAGAGCAGGTTTTCTACTGATTTGAATGTAATGTTCCATGTCATAAGATACAGAGGGACTATAGGCACTGGATATTCGATCATGGTGGGCGATCCAACTATTGATCTAATGAGTTTTACAGTTAATTATGACTGGTCCTAAAATATTCAAGATTTGAAGGTCATACATAGAGCCGGCAATATATTGGTGTAGGGTATTGGGGAATTGTGGAAGCAAACTCTCAAATCCGAATCAAACAATTGAAAGATAAATGCAACAAAGCATACACAAATGACACATGAAATTTATGTGGAAAAACCTTTATGGGGGAAAAATTACAGCACAAAGAGATAATAATCACTATGAAAGCGAAAAGTACATGAGATGGATGAACTTACAATTTAGAAAACCCTGGTTTTCTATTCTCCAAACTCTAAAAATGACTTAACCTTTATTAGAATACCCCACTCCCATGTAATTACACTCATATATATAGCATAACACTCGAAATAGAAACTGATTACGCAATTACGCAAAATCATGCTCGTCAGCGATCTAAGCATCGATCGATCGACATCGATTGAGCAATCCTCGGTTGATTAAACTTCACATATTCAACCGATCGAGATTATTCAGAGAACAATTTATATAATTTGGGGCTCACTCGATCGATCGATCAAACCCCTGTTTCATGTACAATTTGAAGACATTTGACAACAATCTTCACCATGTCTTTAATCATCATAAATCATAGCTCCATCTCTAATCACCTTCATCTTGTTGCGTAGCACGCCAACAACACAGTGAACCGAGATCCAATCTCCGGTCTCACCCACAAACGATAAACAGAAAGAAAATATAATCTAGAAGAAGAATCAAAGCATTCCAAAACAAATCACAAGATAGAATATACATGGAAAAACCCCAACAAGGGTAAAAAGCTACGGGTGCAAACTTCCACTATGAAGAAAAACGAGATTACAAGAAATATACTAACATTTTCCCTTTAGATGTATAGAGAAAACCCTTTGCCCACACTTTAGAATAACTCCTATTACCATAGAAAAGCCCTAGGGACCCCTATTTACAGTTTAGGCAACTTCTCTTTTGCATATTTGCGAAACCGACTCAAATTTCCGCAGTCCGTATCAAATTCGCAAAATGAATTTGCGTAACCTCGACTGGTTGAGCACCTTGGAACCAAAAAACTGATACTCGCTGGACTTTGAGTCGAGCCAGCCCTCGACTGGTCACGTGGGCTACTCGACCGGTTGAGCAGGACACTCGGCTGGTCGAGCAGCCCTGTCCAGATGTGACTCCACATCCTAACAATCTTCTGCTTGGAGACACATCACTATAAACTTACATCTTCTACATCCAGAGTGCACCACCTCCCCGTCTTCAAGCCTGAAGACTAATCAAAGCTGAACAGAAGTTTAACTTCTCCCATGTGATCGTCTTGGTCAGCATATCCGCAGGATTCTCATTTGTATGAATCTTCTCTAGAGCAATCGATCCATCTTCCAGTAACGAATGTATGAAGTAATATCTGATGTCAATATGCTTGGTTCTTGAATGAAAGGCTGAATTCTTGGCAAAGTGTATTGTACTCTGACTATCACTGTACAGCTTGCAATCTGCTTGCTTCTTACACAACTCTTCCATGAAACCTTGCATCTACACCATCTCCTTGCACGCTTCTTCCATGACCTAATCAACATATTGGATGTCAAATAAACAGTACAGTGGGCCTTAGGAGGATTTTACTAATGGATATCCAATCGGCATTGTTTTCCTGTGGTGTGGTACACCTGAGATTTATATCCCTCTCATTTTTGGGATGAAGCACTAAAATTAATATCTATGAAAATGGATGGATGAAATAGATGAAACACATACATCATGGTGGGGCCGACAGAGCATTGACCACCAGCCAACAGGCTGGTGGTAGGGGGAGTGGCCATTTCCATCATCCTAAACTTTGCATTAATGGCCTGCAAATGCAAATAATGATATTCAACATAGACCTAAGTTCTTCCTGGTCGACGACGAGCCAAAATAGTAGTGAATCCTGGCTAAGAACCCAAACCCTGAAAACAAGGCAGGCCAGGCCTGAAGGCCTGCGGGCCATCCCGACACATTGTTAGCCCTACAAGATGGTGGGCCTATCATATCAACGGCCAAGACTACTGACCCCATTAGTGCAATATCCGAAACTAGAGCATCATATGATTCCCTCTTATAGAACTCCTGCAAACTCATCTATGTCGTTCAAATTGGATGATTCTAGTCTTTGATTGGTGAATTTGGTCCACTCAATGTGGGCATTGTCCATTCCATATTTTGACCACCCATTTGCAAGTCCCTCAATCAAACGGTTAGAAAGTGTCCGATTATAGACATGCAATGGTTAAATAGACCTCTCAATTGGTTCGTACAGATTAATGAGCCTCCACCATAGCGATAACTCTCATTCTTCATAATTTCTCCTTTTGATTTTCAAATTTTGAGTTTTTTATTTTTTAATCAGAGAACCCCCGTGGAAGTTTAAAAAAAAATAAAAATATGCCTATTAAAAATTAAGAGAATTTTAAACAAAATGTCAAATTCATTAGGTGAGATCCGATATCCAGATTTATGGGCCTTAAATTCATACCGTTTGCTTCTTCTGTTTTTTTTTTCATTAGGTGAGATCCAGTATCCAGATTTATGGGCCTTAAATTCATACCGTTTAATCATTTTCGAAACTCATCTTAAGGCATGATCCCAAAAATGAAGCATGCTCAAATCTTATGTGGACCATGCATACTTTAGAAGACAGTTTTTATTGAATCCCCACCGTTAAAAACTTCATAGAGTTGACTGGACTGTTTATTTTTCATCCAACCTATTGATAAGGTCACAATGACCTAAATGATAAGACCACGCAAATATCATCTTGATCCAAGAAGTTGCCATATGAGATTTACATCTTCTTTAGTTCTTGAATCATGCCCTAAATTGAGTTTTCAATACAGGTGGCCCCCACAATAAGGGATCCCATGCACCTCGGTGGATCCAGGAAACCACTGAAGCCGCACTACACCATGTGTCACATCCAACCCATCCAGCATATGTACATCTACTTTAAAAAAAAAAAAAAAAAAAAAAAAAAAAAAAAATTATTAAACTAACAAATAAAAAATACAATGGATCCAATTATAAGGTAGGCTTATCAATAGAAAATATTATACACCATTTAAAATATCTCAGTTCAAGTATAGCCCATTTGATAATGTAACTGACTTGGTGTTTTATTCCTGTTATCACTGCACTGTCGTGCATAAATTGAAGGGATTAGATATCATACAAATATCATATGGTTTATAAAGTTTTAAATTTTTTTAAGAAGGAAAATAAATACGGGCATTGTTATGGTTTCATTTCTAAAAAACCAGCATCAGTACATATAGATACATTAGAGTTTTACAGTAAAAATCCCTATAATGAAAGTTCAAATGTACATTTAAATAAAAATTCCTAAAATTTTATTTTTAAAAAAATATTTTCTCCAAAATACGTGATGTTATAAAATCTTTCGAGAAATAAAAAGTCTGACAATAATCTTGCGAATCTCACGATATTAATGCGATATTTTCAATATCTCGGCGCTATTTATCACACCGGTCCCCACCATTTGTTGACAGTGGTTTGAGTGACTGAGTTAATGCGCATAAGAAATGATAAATTATTGCCACCCGCTTCCGTACAAGTGGGCGCCGATTCAACCAGGTTGGGCCGTGGGGCCACCTTGATACATATGTTGTATATCTACACCGTCCATTCGTTTTTTCAGCTCATATTACTATATGATCCAAAACTGAAGCAGATCAAAATTTTAGGTGGACCACGGGAAACAGTGATCAGGTACGTGCTGCTGTCGAATGTTGACTGCATGGTCAGATCTTTTTAATAAACCATTTCTGGTACACGATCCATCCGATGATGGCTTGATTTTACCACAGAACACATAGACGGTAGAGATCACGGATCTCGGCTGAGTGTAGAGTCTCCTGATCTCGCGAGTAGCTTTATGCGATTATTTTCCGACGAACTGCTGATGCGAAAATGATGTAATGATGTGGAAGGTGCTCTAGATGTGTTGTATAGCAGTTAGAAACAATACGGATCTAGTCGTTGGATTTAGGTTTTTCTAATGATACAAACCGTTCATTTGATAGGGATCTACTAGGATGGGGGTTACTGAAAAATATATGGAAGGGAACATTTTCAACTCTTTGATTGCTTTATGGTTATTTTAACCGTTCATGTTTAAAGCAGAAGAGAGCAAAATTATAAAAGAGTTGAAATAATCAATTGAGAGCTTTTATTCATTGAATTTATAGTTTAAATAGTGAGAATATTCATATAAACGGTTAGGATTAAAGCAATATGATACTGATTCGAAGGCCCAAAGTCCTTGTGTATTGCCAAAAGTCCTTGTGTATCGTACTGCATTGCGTCGTCATGTATTTGCAAAAGCCTCTTCTTTGTTACCTAACTAGAGGTGTGCATTTGTGACCCGATCCGGTGGATCCGACCCGATCTGACCCGATCCAGCCCGTTCCGAACAGAACCGACGGCCAAGATCGGGCCTGATTGGGTTGTGATTTCCAGATCCGATTTTTTTTTTTTTTTTTCGGGTCGGGTCCGGATAGACCTCTGTCCGAACCGACCTGACCCGGATACCCGAATCGAAGGGACCCGAACCGCACCAAACAGACCCGGACCGATAGGCGGGCGGGTAGTATAATTTTTTTTTTTTTTTTTTTATTGTTTGCCCTAACTTTCCTAAAAATGGATGGACGGTGTAGATAAAACACATACATTGGATAAAATATGTTGATCAGGTCATAAGGACCCAAATGAAGGGAAAAAAATAAATATCAGCTTAATCGAAAACTTTTATGGCCTACAAAACGTTTTTAATGGTCAAAATTCATTCAACACTGTTTTCTATAATGTGGTCCACTTGAGATTTCAATATACCTCATTTTTTTTTTCTAATAACTTAAAATTATCTATAAAAATAGATTGAGGGCATGGATGAAACACATACATCATGGTGGGGCCCACAGAGCACTGACGTCCGGTGGCAAGGGGAGTAGCCAGTCTGTCTCCAATACAGCTGTATTGGCCTCCTCGAGCATCGGGCGCTCCTCGAGCTCCGAGTTGTACGAACGGTTCAAAGGAGATCAAAGTTATATGACCCCACAGTGATTTATTTATTATATCTATGCCGTTCATATATTTTTAGAGATCGTTATAGAGCATTATTCAAAAAATGAATAATATCCAAAGATCATTTGGACCACACCATAAATAGCAGCATAGAATGATTTTCACTATTAAACCATTTGTGTGGTCCACATGATAGTTAGATCTGTCTTATTTTTCGTCTCAAGCCTTAAGACGAGGTCACCAAATGGATGGACGGTTTGGATATAACACATATCCCATGATCACACCTCTAAAACTTGCTAACGTCAAAACAAGAGAGTCCCAGGCCTGCGTGAAAACTGAAATGATGGCACTGCACTTTCGTGTAGTGCACGTCAACAATATAACACCTCCAGTGTAATTGTACATATATGTTCTTTCAGATACATGTGGGGCCCACCTTGATGTATATATTTATCTAAGTCGTTCATCAATTTTGACATATTATTTTAGACGTTGAGCACAAAAGTGTGGTATATTAAAGGTTAAAATGGACCACACTTTATGAAATAGATGGATTAAATTCCAACGATCCGAATCTTACCCAACCCAGGGTGATCGAGTCAGACTCAGTTCGGGTCAGGTTAGCCACGTATCGGAACTGTCCGAGTCAGGCGACCCGGACTCGGTCCTGGGTCGGATGGAGTTCAGATTAAGCTACTGTGATTTCGAATCTGTTCGGATTAGGTCCGATCCGAACCGACCCGGACCGATGCCCAGCTCTATACCTAACCCAGTACAAGTGCGCACACGCACAGAGAATGACAGATATGATTATTTATCATGGGAGTGGATTCGGTGTTACCCGGGTAACACGTTAGTGAGTGTTACACTTACCGTTTGGAGCCCATCTTGATGAGTTTAATGCATATCCACTCCATCTATCCATTTTTCCCGATCATTTGAGACAATATCCAAAAAAAATAAGAAGATCCAAATTTTATTGAGACCACAACACTGGAATCAGTAGTGAGTGAACGTTAAAAAGATTGCGTGGACGATAAAAGCTTTAGATCAAGAAGCTATTTGTAATTTCCCTCCATACGGGTCTGTTTGAACTTATAAATGGTTTGGATAAACATTATGGTGGGCTATAGGAAGTTTTTAAATCACTATGGTGGACCACACTACACGAACAATGTAAAATCCTGAATAAAGTGATTGGTTTTTTATTTTTATTTTTTGTTAAAAGGAAAATTACCAGCTCACCACCTATAACTTTGTTAATTAAAACAAAATTGTTCTACATCCCAAAGACATCTTGTAATAATAGATCCTGCAGCCATCAAACATAGCCACAAACCATTCCAACACCATCAGTCTCTACAGATCAAATAAAGCTGCTGCCACCTCCTCTTCACACCCATCAAGACCCCTGTTGTATCAAGGGCTAAGGCACCACAAAAACCAACATCACTACGGGTCTATTAGTCCACCAGAAAAGACCAGTGTTCATAAACACAGCCAACCTTCTATACATAGCTAATCCTTTCCACTGATGGCATTAGCTAGTCTGTAGGACACGAAAAAGCTAGAGGGTGTGAAAGATTCGGTTAGTAGCCACTTCGGTCCACATAGAATGACCTGAGTCCCTTGGCCTGTTCTGAACTTGCTAACCAAATTTCTAATACATTTGAGAATCTAGCATCACCTAATTTCAAGCCTTGAGATCGACCCAACAACAACCAAATGAACCCCTGATCTTTGTATCTTTCTTTTTTCTTTCCATGATAAATAAGACTTCAGGTAGATAGAGGGCCACATACAAGCACATACACTACTAATCCAAGTCACATGTACACTACCGCCCTCACAGTAGAGATTGCGCGGATGTACAAACAACAAAATTTCCAATATGAAAGCAGAACACACGCCATCCATCTCGGAAGAAGTTGATCAAGGCTTATCTCCCAGGCCACCAATATGCAAATTCTGCAAGCTCCCCAGAAAACAACAGTGGCAGCCTATGGAGACCTATGACCGCAATTTTTTTTGGGACATCTAATTGGATTGTAATCATTTCGAGGTCTATAATTACACTATAATTGTTCTCTGGACCTCTAATCGGGTCGCAATCGTTCTGAGACCTATTATTGAACCGTAATTGTTCTTGGGACTTGTAATTGACCTGCCACTACACTCCATATGCAGGTGTCAAAATAGAATTTAACACAACCAACATTATGAGGGGTCCACATTCAGGGTTGGGCATAAGTGCTAAAACAAAAAAGATAATATATGCCCTTAGTCAACACAACTTACAACTGCATGTAAGAATTCTATAAGTTGAACCTTATTGATCAATGGTTTGGATTGCCATAAGGGTTGGATAGTGTGATCGGAGTACCAGTGGACCTCACTCAATTGTGATTCATCTAAAATAGTATTAGTGGTGGTTCTTAGGATTTGACAAATTCACGTGGAGCTCAAGGGAGAGGAGTTTCGATGGGTTCTAAACTCCTCAACATAAACAGGCTGGATCCCAAAGCCGAATGGGTGTGAAGTGGTGCTTCTCTAATGGGTGTAAAGTGAGAAAGAGTTTGGGTTGAGGAGTTCGGAACCCATCGAAACTCCTCTCCCTTAAGCTCTACATGAATTTGTCACACAATTGTAACACACCACTCCTTATACAATTTTTGGATGAATCACAATTGGGTAGGGTCCACTGATACTCCCGATCACACTATCCAACCCTTAGGGCAATCCAGACCATTGATCAACAAGGCCCACCTTATAGGATTCTTACACTACATTCAGTGTGCAAGAGGGGACAAAGCCAACCCAACCACACTCCCATGCTTCCACAGTAACCAGAAATGCAGCCCAAACAATCCCACATCTGCTACTACAGATGCCCCCAAAACCAATAAAATAACTAAAAAGGTCAGCATCACATCCACACCACACCAAACAGACGACCATGATCTCTGGACAGAACAATGGACAGGGGTGTATGGGGCCACCATACAATGGGCAGAGAAACACATGGAAACTCTGCATACCTTCACCCATACATTTGTATTTCTGACCCGCAGCCCATGCACTCAGATTCTATTGCAGAGCCAAACAGACAAGTAATAGATACAAACTCCAATGCAAATGCAATTTGATATAAATGTCAACTCTGGAGAAGAAGCCAAGAGAGCACCAATGACGCAAAATAGTACAGAACTTCTGTCAGCCATTACACCATCCTGATCGATTGCAAGCCCAAATTGTCTAGCAAGACAGCTCCTCACCGTTCCTTGTTGGAAGGCATATAAAAAACAGCACCCCCAGGATGGTTTCTATGGTGGGACATCCTCATCCTCACTGTTCCTTGGTGTTGCAGACCTATCCTTAGATGGGCCACGGGAAGAAAATATTCTTAGAATAGATTAGGATTCTCCTTAAATTAGAATAATATAATAATATATATATATATATATATATATATATATATATATATATATATATATATATATATAAATCTCTACAGTTCTTTCTCATCTTCTATGTATTGAAATAAATAAATTATAGTTTTCACAATGTAATCACTTCTGATTTAACATCGGATTAGAGAGATATGACATTTCTCTTCCGATTCCAAACATGTATGTATCTTCCCTTCTCATTTGATTCCACCTCATGTGTATTCAATGTACATTGGTATTTTTCTACTGATTTCAATGAAAGATTTTGAGTTGGTTTGAAAGAGCAAGTTTTCTACTGATTTGAATGTAATGATCATGTCATAAGATACAGTGGGACTATAAGTATTGGATATTTGATCATGGCGGGCAATCCAACCAGATCTAATGAGTTTTACCGTTAATAATGGTCGGCCCTAAAATATTCAAGATTTGAAGGTCCTTTATAGAGTTGGCAATATGCTGGCCTAGGGTGTTGGGGAATTGTGGAAGCAAACCTTGGAATCTGAATCAATCAATCAAAAAATAAACGTAACAAAGCATGTGTAAATGACATGAATTTTATGTAGAAAAACCCGTACGGGAAAAAAATTTACGGCATAAAGTGACAATAATCACTATAAAAATGAAAAGTACGTGAGATGGATGAACTTAAAATTTTAAAACTCTCTTTTTCTCTGCTTCAAACCCTAAAAACGACTTAGCCCTTATTAAAATATCCCAATCCCGCAATTAGACTCATATATATAGCATAACACTTGAAATAGGAAACTGATTACGCAATTACATAAAATCGTGCGTGCCGTCGATCTAAGCATCGATCGATCAACAACGATTAAGCAATCCTCGATCGATCGAACTCTTCATGTTCAACTGATCAAGAATGTCTAGAGAACAATTTGTATAATTTGGAGCTCACTCAATCGATCGACTGAACTCCTATTTCATGTACAATTTGAAGACATTTGACAACAATCTCCACCATGTCTTCAATTATCATGAACCACAGCTCCATCTCTAATTACCTTTATCTCTATAATTGCCTCTATCATAGCTTCACCATCGCAGTCATTTTTCGTGCATACTCTATCTTCATTAACCTTTCACTAGATTAAGAGAAGTCGAATAGAATCGAAACTTCTCTGAGGGAACCACCTTTGTAAGCATATCCGCCTGATTCACGCTCGTATGGACTTTCTCGAGAGCGACACCGCCTTCCTCAAGCACCTATCGAATAAAATGATGATGAACAACAATATATTTAGTTCTAGAATGGTAAACTAAATTCTTCACCAAATTGATCGCACTTTTGTTGTCACAATTAACCAGCATAACTTCCTACTAAAGTCTAAGTTCCTTCATAATTCCTCGCAACTAAAAACATTCCTTGAATGCTTTCGTCACTGCCATACGCTCAACTTTGATAATGGAAAGAGAAACCACAGACTGAACTTCGACATCCAACTGACCACTCCACCTGCCAATATGAATGAGTAACCCGAAGTCGACCTCTTATTGTTCACATTTCTTATGAAATCAATGTCCACGTAGCCTATCGATTTTCCTTCTGATTTTTCGATTGTTAAAATGTAGTCCATTATACTTCATAAATAACGAACTAGCCATTTCACTGCTTTCCAATATTGCTTGCCGGAGTTTGAAATGTATCTGCTTACAATACCGACTGCATGTGAAATATCCGATCTCATAAAGATCATGACATACATCAAACTGCCGGAATGCCTTCTACAGGTTTGATTTGAATCCAGGTTACCTGTTTGGTCTGTGGGATTAAATGGCATGGAATTGCATTAGATGGGATTAACACCATTATTGCACAATGATTGCTTGTCTGAAATGCCATGGTATTTTGGAACATGAATTGCATCCTAACCCTGCCCATCTCTAGCTGGGAACAAGTAAGGGCTTCGAGTGGCCACAATGATGTATGGGTTTTATCCACACCGTTCATCCATTTCTCCACTGAATTCTATAGAATAGGACCAAAATTTAGGAAGATCCAAGTCCCAAGTGGACCACACCACGGGAAGTAGCAATGATAAGGATGCTCACCATTGAAACTCTCATAGGGCCACTTTGATATTCATCCATTTCTCCGCGGAATTTTATAGAATAAGACCAAAATTTAGGAATATCCAAGTCTCAAGTAGATCACAGCACAGGAAGTAGCAATAATAAGGGTGCTCATCGTTGAAACTCTCTTAAGGCCATTGTGATATTTATTTTCCATCCAAAATATTCATAAAGTTACGGAGACTTGCATAAAGGGAAAACATAAATATCAGCTTAATTCATAACTTTTGTGCCCCCCAAGAAGTTTTTAATGGTAAGAGTTTAATTCTCACTATGTGGTCCACCAGTCTCTTGAATCTGCCTCAATTTGGGGTCTAATTCCTAAAATGATACCGAAAAATGGATGACTAGTGTGGATAAAACCTATATATCATGGTGGCCACTAGGAGCCCCCGCTCATTCCTAGCTGGAAATGGGCTGGGGTAGGATGCAATTCGTGTCTAGTATTTTGGCCATCCAATCCCCATGTCTGGAATAAAATTCTTGCTATTAGAAAAATACGAGATTAAGGGGTTGTTTAGCATCGCGGATTTGGGGATTGGAGGGGATTTCAACCCCCCAGATACCATAAAGTAACCGGGGGTTTCAAATCTGAAATCCACTGTAAGAGCTCGAAATATACATCTAAAATCCTTACCAGAATTGCATATATAATATGTGTGCCACTACACTATTAAACCATTGGGCACATGACCCACTAATGATATCCCAAAACAACTAGATTTTCAATTGCATCACTATAATTACTTTAATATGATGATTAGCGCTGCCCAAACATTGTCCATTTAAATCAACGGTTAAAAATCGTTGGTTAGTCACTAGGACATGATCTTGTGCTTGTGGCCCATCCAAGACTTGGAATTTCATCATTTTCGGGAAAAGTATATATTTCAGCGGGATTACTACAACCATTGTTTCAGACATTATATATGTTCACTAATAAGAGATAATAAGTTGATTTACTAATTAAATTCAAACTCCTATAAATATACCATGCATATCTACTTTTGGATTAAAGTTGATTCCCAATCTAGGGTGCTAAACACAATAGGAGGATTTCAAATTTGTGAGGTTCTTAATCCAAGGGGTTTCAAGTGCACACTCCCAAATGGGCCCATCAAAAAATTATTTGTTGTACCATGGAGCTGTAATCAATGAATTAAATTCACAATAGAAATTGGTCACTTGTACGCGAATATAACTAGAATGTCACATGTAAATTAAAGGCATATATGGATGGACGGCATGGATAAAACACATGCATCAATGTAGGATCCACGTGTAGTGGATTTCAAAATCCACCAAAATCTCTCAAGGGAGCAAATGCAATTCCATCCAACCTAATCCCATCTAAGCCCACATACCAAACATGCCCATAGAAGGTTTTGTGTCAAACTTTCCGTTAAAGCTTGACTTGAGCCGTGAAATTCTAATCTCACATTCCCCTAACCCTAAACCTAAACTCCAGTAAGGGGTGTAATTTAAGCCTTTTCCCACAAGCCGAAATCCTTTTCAATTACATCCTCTTCTTCATGAGAGTCTAGCCCAGTATATTTCTCTAATGGAAGCAATAGTCAAATATTCCAACAGTTAAGTAATCCAATTATCGCAAGAGTAAAAACCTCTCAAGTCTAGCTCCTTGAGCAACCTAGGGAACAATTTCAAGAGTTGTTGCCTATCATGGAGAATAATTCTACGACGCAGCCAGGTGTGGATTTTTCATCTACAAAGTCTAGTGACTTTTGTTCATTTCCTCGCATATGGGTTTCTTATAATTTTAAGGTGTCCTACAATACATCTCATGGCATGGTGGAGAGTAAGTATGAATCTATGATATTTGCATTAGTTTGGGGACTGCCAACGACGTTATATGTAGTCTCCCTCTTATTTATTTATTTATAACACACGCACACGCTCATGCCTTAGTGGGATTTTACCACCCATGGGTACTCGAACCCTCGACCAGGTGTTGAAACTCCTGGTAGTCTACCACCCGAGCAAGAGTAAAGAATCAAAAAAAGATATTATCTGTAGTCTCCTGTCACAGCATGTAGCTGGGCACGACCCTATTGTTAATTAACTTGAGGCCAAGCTAGTCGGCCTCCATCCATCTACATCGCAGGAAACAGTGGTCCATCCATCCCGTCAGCCTATACTACATCACAATAAATAGTGGTGATTGCCTATTAAAAATTAAAAGCTTCTTGTGGGCCACATAAGTATGGGATGAAACTGATATTTGTGTTTTCTCTTCATCTAGGAACGTGTGACTTTGTCAATAGGCTGGATGGCAAATAAATATTAGGGTAGGCACTAGGAAGTTTTTATTTCAATCACCACTATCATGTGGTGTGGTCCACTTGAGATTTGGATATACTTTATTTTGGGCTCATGCCGAGCTGAAAAAAGGGATGGACAGTGTGGATATACAGCACATACATTAAGTTGGGCCATACAGTCGTAGCATCACCGAGCAATGTGTTACCCCGACCTGACCCAATCCACCCCACTCATTGTTATTTATACACCGTCACTGTATATTTTGGATCTGGGCTCCTGCTGCAATGATCCGAATCGTTTATTCAATGGGCCCAATCGTAGATGAGGGTTACTCGACAAAGAGATCTCAGATTCTAAATTTCAATAATTTCATCTTCAACTCTTTAATTTTAATATAGACTCCTTTTTGGTGGGCCATTGATAAGAATTTCCTATATTTATTTATTTTGGTTTTTGTCCATCCACGGTCCATGGTATTAATGGTTTCGAGATTCTTCTCGACATTAAAAAGAAAACAGAAAAAAGCAAGAGGTGGTATTCATTGCAGCATACCTTATGTGGAACACAGGTGGAAACCATGATCTATGTGGGTGCATGATGATGTGTACCTTTCATTTCGTTTCTTACACCAGCTAAGGCTACTGGCATCACCCCCAATCTCGTGGGCAAGCGGATAATCCGTACCGTCCATCAGGTTGGCCCCACTGTATATGTCACATTGCTCAAAAAATAGATTGGTCCAGTAATCTTGGTGCGGGGTCCCACTATATATCCATGTCACATTACTCGTGATACCTGCCAGTGTCGCACGCGTGTACAGGATCCTCACCGTCCATCAGGTTGATCACACTATCTATGTCACATTGCTCCAAAAACAGATTGGTCCAGTGATCAGGTAAGATCGCACGGCGAGTGTGGACTGATTAGTCAGATCTTTTTAGTCAACCATTTTCGGGTACACGACCCACCCAATGATGGCCTGATTTTCAACAGCACACGGACAGTGGAGATCACGGATCTAGGCTAGTGTAGAGGGAAACGGATTGGCTACTCCCCCTGCCACTAGCCCGGTGGCTGGTGGTCGGTGCTCTGTGGGCCCCACCATGATTTATGTGTTTCATCCATTCCGTTCATCCATTTTTACAGATCCTTTTAGGGCTTTATGTTAAAGACGAGAGGGATATAAATCTCATATCGACCACACCACAGGAAAACAATAGTGATTGGATATCCACCATTAAAATCCTCCTAAGGCCCAATGTGCTGTTTATTTGACATCCAATCTGTTTATTGGGTCATACAGACCCAGATGAAGGGTAGAAACAAATATCAGCTTGATCCAAAACTTTTATGGGCCCCAAAAAGTTTTTAATGGTCGACGTTCATTCAACACTGTTTCCTGTAATGTGGTACAATTGAGATTTGGATATACCTCATTTTTCGTCTCCTAACATAAAATTATGTATACAAATAGATGGATGGCATGGATGAAACACATACATCATGGTGAGGCCCACAGTGCACCGAGAGTAGCCAATCTGTTTCCAGTGTAGAGTATCCTGCTCTCGCGAGTAACTTTCTGCATTTCTCTCTGTTCCTTCTAAGATGACTGATGATGCAAAAGTGATCTAATTATGTCGCACTCTTTGTCGGCGTTGCTCCAGTACATCTGGCGATGTATGATAAGAAGAAGTGTCGAGATTCTACTCATTAGATTTGTTTTTTTATTTTTTTTTATTTTTTATTTTTTATTTTTTATTTTTTTTATTTAATGATACAAACCGTTCATTTGATAGGGCTCCGCTTGGATGGGGATTACTCAAGAAACTATGGGAGAGAACAATCTCAAACCTTTGATTGTTCTATTAACCGTTCATGTTCAAATAAAAAATCCCAAATTATAAAAGGCTGAAATAATCCAACTGATAGCTTCTATTTGTTGGATTTCCATGATATAGAGTGAGAATATTCATATAAACGGTTTGGATTATTACAAGATGACCTTGATTCAAAGGCCAAAAGTCCTTTAGCATAAAACCTCTTCTTTGTTGTCTAGTGCATGTGCGAACCCGTGCAGAGAGAGAGAGTGGATTTTACACTATAAGGCCACAAAACAAGATGGAGAGAGAGAGAGAGAGAGAGAGAGATGATTTTGCATTATATAAGACCATAGAATAAGATGGATTGAGAGAGAGGCCACAATGGAGAGAGAGTTGAGAGTTTGTATCATTGCAGGAATCCTTGTAATAGTGATTGGGAGTCTTATTGGTGGTGGGAGATGCGAAAGTAGCGAGGCAAGTGCACCATGCAATGGTTCCATTGGAGAATGCTATGAAGAGCAAGTAGAATTTTTCATGGACTCTGATATTAACAGAAGGATTCTTGCAGGGACACCAATAAAATATAAGCCTCTAGAGGCAAATCGACCTGCTCCTGTTGATTCCAGACCTGGACGATCCTACACTGATCGAGGATGCGAGAAAGCATATGGTTGCAGAGAGTAATCTCCTCGAAAACACTAAAAACCTCTATCACTCTCTTTGTATTTTGTGATGTTTTCTTAGATACAACAGCCAACTTTAAGTCCTACTCCCCTTCTTCATACGTGCCAATGTGGCATCCATGTGTAAGATCCAGACCACTCATCTGGTTGGTCCTTTGTCAACATCACCTCCATTCTCTCCCCTCATGAGAAGCACGTGTGACAAAGTACAGGTTCATAATGGCACAACCGAATCTCATCAAACAGATAAAGCCCTACAAACTAGTAAATCTAGGAACTAACAAATAGTTTCAACTGCTGTAACTGATTGATCTTATCCAACTGTAAATTTAAATAGTTTCAACTGCTGTAACTGATTGATCTTATCCAAAAATTATCTATAAATAAAACAACATGTGATCCTCCTAAATAAATGAGGAAAATATTTTTTTTTACCATCTATCTTGTTAGTTTTATTATGGTATCAGAGCCAGGTTGTTAGGAGCAGAAAATCCAGTAATCCATCAAGGAAGAATTGCAACTGTTCAAGGTCTTTCAGGGACTGGTTCTCTTCGACTTGCGGCTACATTTATCCAAAGATATTTTCCTGATGCAAAAGCTCTGCAGTAACGCCTTGTATCTACTCTAAATGCTTCAGAAACTCCAAGAATAGGATCCGGAGGAGGCATTGTAACGCCTTCAAAGCGAGAAACATTCACTGCAATTGTCATAGTTACTCTCCTCCATGGCCTCAAATGAATCTTCTACCAGCAATTCCTCTTCCTCTGCTGCTACCAGTTCCATTCTCCCCACCCAACTTCATCATTTCATCACAATCAAACTCACTAAAGATAACTATCTCCTTTGGCGAGCCCAATTAATCCCATACCTCCGTGGTCAAAACCTATTTGGTTACCTAGATGGCTCCATTCCCTGCCCACCCATCACAATTTCTTCTTCTACCAACACTTCCATACATATTCCCAATCCTGCATACATTCACTGGTCTCAACAAGATCAAATCATTCTAAGTGCGTGCCATCCTCTCTTCCCTCACCGAATCACTTCTCACCCAAATCATTGGTCTTACAACTTCTAGAGATGTCTGGCTTGCATTAGAGAAAACTTTTTCATCCACTTCCTCTGCCCGAATCCTCAACATTCGTTTCAACTTTCAACCATTAAAAAGGCCTCCCTCACAGTCACTGATTACTTCAACAAAGTCAAACACCTTTCAGATACTCTCTCTGCCATAAGTCATCCCCTAAGCTCCTCAGAAATCACCTCATATCTCCTTGCTGGTCTCCCCTCCTCATATGACTCACTTGTTACTGCGATTACCACCAGATTAGACCCCATCTCCCTTGACGACCTATATGGCTGCTTACTTACTCATGAAAATCGTCTTGAACAACAAAACACCTCCAATGAATTCAACTTACACTCAGCCAATATTGCTACCTCCTACTCTGGTCGCGGTCATCGTGGTTCACCTTCATATAGAGGTACTCCTCACTATAACAATCGATCTAGAGGCCGGGGGCGTGGATTCCAGCATTATTCCCATCAAATATCACAGTCAAACAGATCTCCATGTCAAATCTGCTCCAAAATTGGCCATACAACTACTACCTGTTGGCATAGATTCAACCAACAATTTCAGTCCCCCTCCACACCCCATACTCAAGCAAACATAGCTCAATCACACAACCCTCCTGCACCCAAATACGATAAACTGGTACCCTGACACTGGTGCCACCAATCACATTACATCAAACCTCAACAATCTTTCCCTCAATACTGATATCTACACTGGACCTGATCAAATTCAAGTGGGCAATGGATAAGGTTTGAAAATTCTTCACACTGGTTCTTCTCTTCTCTATTCATCTTCAAAATCTTTCTTTCTCAACAAAATCTTACATGCTCCTGGAATCAAAAAGAATCTATTGTCAGTTTCTCAGTTCACTAAAGATAACAACGTTTATTTTGAATTTCACCCCTCTTTTTTCTGTGTTAAGGATCCATCCTCGGGAGCTATCCTCCTCCAAGGACCGAGTAAAAATGGTCTTTATCCTCTGCATACTCTCACATCTCCCTCCACCGGTCCAGCTACTTACATTGGCGAAAGAGTTTCGGTTCCACAATGGCATGCACGCCTCGGACACCCTGCTTTACGCACTGTGAAAACAATCCTTTCAAAGCACCATCTAGCAGTCACCAAAAATAAAAGTTTTCTAGTTTGTCATGCTTGTCAATTAGGGAAAAGTCATAAATTACCGTTTCATTTATCAAATTCTATTTCTTCTACTCCTTTTGAATTAATATTTATGGATGTATGGGGTCCCTCACCCACCGAGTCTGTTCATGGCAATAAATATTACTTGAGCATCATTGATGATTTTTCTAAATTCATATGGCTATTTCCTATTGATGCCAAATCAAAAGTTGCACATACCTTCATTAATTTCCAACATCAGATTGAACGCTACTTTGATTGCAAGATCAAAAGCATCCAAACTGACTTTGGAGGCGAATTTTAGGCTCTAAAATCACATCTAATCAAATCTGGCATTATTCATCGTCTATCCTGCCCACACACTCACGAACAAAATGGGTCTGTCGAGCGTCGTCATCGCTACATCGTTGAGACTGGACTCACCCTATTGGCCACTGCATCTATTCCCCACCAATACTGGGATGATGCCTTCATCACTGCCACCTATCTCATAAATCGCCTCCCTTCTCCAATTATTCACCACAAAACTCCACTTGAGCTTCTCTTCAACAAACACCCAGACTATACCCTCCTCCGTACCTTTGGGTGCGCTTGCTGGCCCTATCTAAAACCATATAACTCCCACAAAATGGATTACCGCTCTCGATCTTTGTGTCTTCCTTGGATATAGTCCTAACCATCGAGGCTATCGTTGCCTACAACCATCATCAGGCCGAATCTTCATTTCCAGACACGTCATCTTCAATGAAACAAGGTTTCCTTTCCAACAAACGAATCCCTCCTCTACCGACTCACAAACCCCTCTCACATCCCTACCCTCATCCCTCTGTCTTTCACAACCTCCTTCACAACATAACCTCTGTATTTCGCAGACCCACCCTTCAACTAATGACTTCCCCACTCTCTCATCAACTGAATCATGCCCTACCTTAAGCCCAAATTCCCAACCCGAGCCCAATCCTGCAAACCAAAACTTACATCATATGACCACAAGATCCAAAAATAATATTCACAAACCTAAAAGTCTCCCCCCTGATATGACTCCCACTCCACAGGCTTTAATCACCGAAATCCAAGAAATCGAGCCCACTTCCTTCTCTATTGCCTCAAAAAGCCCACATTGGAGACAAGCCATGAATGAGGAATTTCAAGCTTTACTTGACAACGGCACATGGGTCCTAGTCCCTCCAAAGCCCAACATAAATCTTGTGGGTTGTAAGTGGGTCTACCGAATCAAGAAACGAGCCGATGGGTCCATAGAACGATACAAAGCCCGTCTTGTTGCGAAAGGCTTTCATCAATTACAAGGTATTGATTATGATGATACCTTCAGTCCAGTGGTAAAGCCAACAACCATTCGAACTGTTCTCTCTTTTGCAGTGTCACAAAATTGGCCCATTCGACAACTAGATGTCAAAAATGCATTTTTACATGGTAACCTACAAGAAACTGTTTACATGACCCAACCCCCCGGCTTCTTTGATCCATCATGTCCGGAGTATATTTGTCACCTTCAAAAATCTCTTTATGGACTCAAACAAGCACCCCGGGCCTGGTCTCAAGACTAAGCAATAAATTGGTGGAAATGGGCTTTACTGCTTCCAAGGCCGATACTTCTTTATTTATTTTTAGGTCCAACCAAACTGTCATTTTCTTACTCATATATGTTGATGACATCATCATAACTGGGCCTCACCATTCTCTTTTACAATCGATCATTACAAATCTTCAGCAGAATTTCGCCTTAAAAGATCTTGGGCCCCTTCACTATTTTTTTAGGTATTGAGGCCCTACAGGATGACCGTGGACTTTTTCTCTCACAACAAAAATATTTTTTGACCTACTCAAGAAAACCAATATGCTACATGCCAAGCCGGTGAACTCCCCCATGTCCACAACAGCCAACTTATCACTCTTTAAAGGTGATCCTTTCAGTGATCCAACCCTTTATCGCAGTACAGTTGGCTCTCTCCAGTATCTCTCATTCACAAGACCCGATCTCGCATTTGCCGTTAGCAAAGTGTGCCAGTTCATGCAGCGTCCCACAACAGAACATTAGACCGCAGTCAAACGGATTCTCCGCTATCTCCAACACACCATCCACCACGGCATTCTCATCCGCCGCACCTCATCCACAAACATCCATGCCTTCTCCGATGCAGACTGGGCCGGTTGTCCTGACGACAGACGATCTGTAAGTGGCTACTGTGTATACCTTGGTTCAAATCTTATCTCCTGGAGCTCACGCAAACAACCAACGGTATCACGTTCAAGCACTGAAGCAGAGTATCGAGCAGTTGCCAATGCCACCGCTGAAGTTATGTGGCTTCGTTCTCTCCTAACCGAACTCGGCATCTCAAGTCCAAGTTCACCTACACTCTGGTGCGACAATATAGGGGCCACGTACCTAACGGCCAACCCTCTCTATCACTCATGCACGAAGCACATCGAACTAGACATTCACTTCGTGCGTGACCAGGTTGCCCAACGTCAACTGCAGGTTCGGTTCATCTCAAGTATAGATCAGCTTGCAGATTCATTCACCAAGGCTCTCCCTACCGCACGGTTCTGCACTCTCCGAGACAACCTCAATGTTCACGAGCTCCCATTGCGATTGAGGGGGCGTAATGGCACAACCGAATCTCATCAAACAGATAAAGCCCTACAAACTAGTAAATCTAGGAACTAACAAATAGTTTCAACTGCTGTAACTGATTGATCTTATCCAACTGTAAATTTAAATAGTTTCAACTGCTGTAACTGATTGATCTTATCCAAAAATTATCTATAAATAAAACAACATGTGATCCTCCTAAATAAATGAGGAAAACATTTTTTTTTACCATCTATCTTGTTAGTTTTATTACCAGGAATCCCACACCCAAGTGCTATTTTGGCCGACAGGAATCCCATGTAACCCCTATTGTAGGAAGCACATGGATCACTCAAGCATAGTGAGGGTCATCGTGATGTTTTTGTGCCCATCCACTCCATCCATCAATTTTTAACCGTATCTTTCACTGTAACATTAAACATTTCTTTTTCAGTTTCCAATAATATATATATATATATATATATATATATATATATATATATATATATATATATGAAAAAGGTACTATGCGCTCGAGCTGATTTTCACGTCCCATGAGGTTGAGCTGTGTGGGCCCCACGTGATGTGTTTCTAACATCTACCCCATCAGTCAGATGCACCATTCCATCGTGGGCCTAGGTCTCAAAATACACGACAATCCGTCACTTGTGTGGGCCACACCACATACAGAAGTGGAGAGGGGCCGTGCACCATTAAAACATTCATGAGATGTTTTTCGGGCCCACCGAGATGTGGTTTGCAAATCCAGCCCATCCATTATGTGTGTCCCACTTGGATGAGGGTTCAAACCAAGTTTCAGCAGCATTCAAAACTCAAGTGGGCCCCACTAAGTGCTTTTATATGCTTTTGGCACGTCGTCACATGATTTTAGATGGTATGGCCCACTTGAGTTCCGTATACGGCTGATTTTTGGGATATCCCATAATTTAAAGGGGACCCATCAAATGCACGGTGTTGATGGTCGACACGCATCACAGTGGAGTCCACACAGCTTGACCTCACGGACCCTTATTGTGAGCTCGAGCGCATAGTACCTAAACCCATATATATATAATATATCTATATATATATATATATATATATATATATATATATATATATATATATATATATATATATATATATATATATATATATATTCTGCAAAATCGGCCATGCAATGGCCCTGGATCTATTCAATCCCAAAATGGAGGATTAACAATTCCGGGAGGCCTGGAAAAAAGGACTGGGTCTGCCTATCATGAAGAACTGAACAGAGAAAACAACCAAACTAACAGACTTGGCAGGCCCAACATGCAAGATGCTAACGGCTGTGATGATGCCCCCTAGTCGCGCCTAACCCCACCTTATCGAGGAAAATCAGCCCTCTAATTGTGGGCGGGATATCAGCATGGGAAGAGAAAAAATCATGGATTTGTAACGCACTGTCGCGCCGCGCCAGCACATCGGCCGAAAAATTAGCTTCACGGAAAATATGTACAGCACTAGTGTTACCCCAGTCCATGAGGGATTTTATCCTGCAAAGCCAGAAACTCCATTTCTAGCCTAGTTTCGCCTCTCCCTTGAGAACATTTACCACCAATTTCGAATCAGATTCTAGGATGACTTTAACAACACCCAGCGGCACAAAGTTAGGCCATCATGGACTGCCCGAAGCTCAGCACCGGTGTTGGTACCCTGACCATATGCCACTGAAAAGGCGAACACCACGTCGCCCTTCTCATCTCTACAAATCCCGCCCCCACTTGATGGTCCTAGATTGTCGAGAGACGACCCATCCACATTTAACTTGAACTAAGAGTTGGGCGGCCTATTCCAACGGACCCAGGATGGTGTAGGAGATGAAGCTGCCGATCCCGTTGACCCTGCCACAGATAACCTGGCAGTCCGCTAATCAAAACTAGCAGCCACCGGTCGGACAAGAAGATAGAACCACCTAGAGACGTTGAAAATTAGTGCTGCAGTACTAGAGCAGCGACGATCATCATGGACTGCACTGTTTTTGGCCTTTCAAAGCTCCCAGGAAATGATCAAAGGGGCGAGCCTCATCTCAATCGACTGACGACCACAAGTAGCGAGGGCACTGCACCTTGGTGCAACCGAGATTCTACAAATTGGGCCAGCATCACGTTAATCCCCAACATCCTCCCTATCTGGTGCCAAGTGTGTGACGCCCACCTGCTGTCCAGAAACAAATGAAAACTAGATTCCGTATTTCGCGGCCCATCTCTGCAGCACACGCAGGCCGACTCCATCTAGATACCCTTTGATTGAATCGCCCCGTCAACCGGGATCGTATTTTACAGGAGTCTCCACATGAAGAGTGAAATTTTAGGTGGCAGCTTTGCATTCCAGATCCATTTCGTCCACTGTTGGGGCTGGTTATGGGCTCTGCAAACCTCCCAGGCCGAGCTAACCGAGAATCTACCTGAAGCGGTTTAGGGCCATATGAAGGATTCTGGGCCCTCTGATGTGCAAAATCCTGACTGAAAAATATAGTCATACCTCCAGTTGGACAGGAATCTGCTGTAGAATGAGGTCTGTGAGGGGTACTAAACCTATCCAGTTATCAAACCATAAGCTGCAATTTCCTACCCCAATCATTGTCTACACTTGCGGTAACATAATTGGCATTTGGGCCACAATCTTCCTCCACAATGGAGAAGCATAAGCTGCAGGCTGGTTTGCGCCGGTCTCCCTACCATTACACCTGCATTTCGCTAACATAAAGGATGCCCATAAGCTGCCCTTTTTGGCAAAAAACGCCGACCAGACCATCTTGAGTCGGAAAGATAGCATTACGTCATTTAATCGACGTATGTCCAGCCCACCTTCCTCTCTAGGTGCCGCGATCGATTTCCAGTTTTTCCAATGGAATTTTCTCTTGCCCTCAGTCCACCCCCAGAAGAAGTTAGCAAAAATGGCTTCTAACGCAGAAAGAACTTTGATAGTTTCCCATAATATTTGTATCTTCTCTAGTGATTTTAATGAAATATTTGTGTTTTGTGTTGGTTGGGAATGTATTGTTCCATTTCATAAGATAGAATTGGACTATAGCTGTTGGATTCAGGATCATGTTGGGTGATCCAAACCGTTGATCTATGACTTCTACTGTTAATTATGGTTGCTCATATATAAAATATTAAAGATTTGAAGATCCTTAATTAAACGCCCAGCAACAGGCGGGCCTAAGGTTGGTTTTGGCATGGATGTTGAACTAGTTGGGTTGAGCTTATTCAAAATATTTATTTTATTTGACCCAAACCAGCCCATTACCATCCTTAAATTTCTATACTTTCAACCAGTGGCTAACAAAACAATGGGTCATTGAAAATATTCTAATTTTTGAGTTTTGCAAGGAAGACTCTTATTTTAATTTTTCACCATTTGAAGAATATTGATGACTCAAACGTACACTTGGTACAGCTAAGGCAAATCAGACCGTCTAAACCGCTGGCCTAACTGTGGATGGAGCATAACCGAAATTTTGCATTGAAAAGATAATGTTAACCATCTGATTTTTTTTCAGTTGAATTTTGACGATTCTTTATTTTACTTTTAATCATCCATTTTGATAGCCACTAATTGGATGATTGGAATTGCTTCATCAGTGTGATTTTTAAATATATCAGCATCCAAAATGGGACCCACTATTTGGATCGGCAGGATTGATGTAAATCAGTTCCACATGAGAGAGGTAGTCACCACCAAATAGTGCAAAACTATCATAGGAGTCCTATGCGTCGAAGGAATTAGCTGATACTCCAAGGGGTGAAGACAGTACCTTGTGCCACTACCAGTCCAGTCCGTACTGGTGAGGAGATGATTCAGTGATCCAGACGGTTAATGTAATGGGTCCCATTGTCGATGGGGATCCCACAATTGTCTGGAAAGATCCTATAAAATTTTCTTTCCAGATCTTTGAGATCTTTTGTCATGTCAGTCAATTTTCAGGCTCTTGTCGTAAGGGTTAGAATCCTTTGATTTGGGAGGCTTTCTAAGCACTTTCCATCCATAGCGGAGGCATCCAATGAATTGTAACACCTCATACTTTTTAGTACTTGGGTGTTATTATTATAATCTAAATAAGCATAGTTGTGTGAAGGTAATTCACACATAAACTACGTTGTCCACCACCATTATTGTCGAACCCTAGATTATCTAACCTACCAATCATCAGGCCACAACACTCAAAAGTTATAAATCACACTTGATCGTCATTTATGTAGGTAAATCATCTGATTCCAAATCAAGTGGAAAACCCAACCCCAGATTAAACTAGAAAACTTCACAATTGATAATAAAATCGTGAAGCAAACCAATGGTTTACAGTGTTAATTGACCATCAAGTCTCCACATCTCTACCCTCTGTCATCCTAAAGTTGAATAACTGCAGCTTCAAGTGTAGGCGATTTTCAGTGGACTTTTTAGCATAAAAGTCTTGTAACTTCTCCAACAAACTCGTTGTGGTTTTCTTACTCAGAACATTGTAGAGAACCTCATCCATGAGATACAATCGAATAGAGGATAAAGCATTCTTATCAAAAGTATTCTAGTCTTCGTCACTCATATACGGTCGCCGCTCCTCAAGAGTAGCATCTTCGCCTTGCTTAATTAATAGGTTAATCATCTTAACCTTTCATAACCCAAAATTATTTTTTCCTGAGTACTTCTCAATATCATACTTAGTGTTTCCCATTGAGACTAATCCTTTAGATTCAAGCCTACACCCCAACGTTAGCTTTGATACAACTTGTTGGGGCGAGGAATTCTCCCGAATCATCTCCTCCTCATATGCCTCTTCTCCGTTCTTCCTATCTCTCTCTTTTTGCAAATGGAAATTCGTATGGGGGAGAGAGGGAAGTGGGGCTATTTATAGTACCGGGAATGTGCACAAATAGCCCCAGTGCCCCCTTTTCCATTAAACTTGCCATGGGGGATGCTATTTTCAATTTTCAGGGTCTTTCCATGGGCCCACTGGCTCATCCACACCAGGGGAAAGATGCCCCACTATGTGATCTATGCTTTGTCAAAATCGAGCAGCAATTGGACACTTTGATTAACTGTGGGGGACCCCACTTGCGATAGACAGTCATTGGTGATCGATCAGAGCCGTGACTATGTGGATATGAGCTGAGAAATATCTTTAACTCATACCTTGAGTTTAGTTGCGATCTAATGGTCGGAAAGCTACAACTTTGCGAAAGAGAGGAATATCTATTTTACTTAAGTTCCAGGCATTCGCATATTTCAACCACTCGTCCTCTGATCCAAGTTGAGCAGTTTTAAACACTATCTTGATTCTCTGCCCGCGATGGACGTCAAGCCCACTAAGACGAACATCTTTCTATAGCCTTGGGTTTAGTGGCCCAGTAATGAGCGATTTAGAGCTTATTCGGATAATCAGGGCATTTTTTAAATGAATTGGGTATGGAGATTTCTTATGCGCAATTGTTAGAGTTTAGTTTAAATAAGTTTATAGTGTAGGCCTATTTGAAATTAACGAAAGTGGCGATTCAGTCATGATCACTCTAGACCGTTGGTCGTTAGGCTAAACGAGTAACTAGGTTGATTTGGTTTATTAATTAAGATCCGACCTATAATTGTCTCGACTTTAGATAGGTCTTTATTTAGTTATAGTTATCTCAATTGGTTAGTGATAGGTTGGCTAAATTTGGGCCATAGATGAACAAATCATAAAGATAGATTTGAGGTTTAAGTGATTGGGCGGATTTGTTGGCTTCCGATGGTTGATTAATCGAATTTGTATGGTTCTTTATTGGTACCACCTACGTATAGGCTCACCTTGAGCGTTAAAGATCAGCAAGTGACAACGTAGGCTAGTTATATATATATATATATATATATATATAAATTTCAAGGATCTTTGGAAATCCAAATACTGAAAATCCAAGACGTTACAGGAAGGCTGGAGAAAATAAAGCCCAAATAAAGGATGGTTAGTACAAGATCCACAATCAAAAGGAATGAAATCCAGACAGTCACCCGCACTGAACTAAAGGTCACCCCCTTAAATTAGGGAGCCCACTCCCTGATATACATTAGTACCCTATAGAGGGCAGCCGAAAGGGACTCACTATAATTCTAAAACAGTGATTGTTCATCTCAGCTTAAAGAGTCCAAAGGCTAGCAACTAAAGCCAAACCTTAACACTGATTTTTTTTTTAATTTTTTACTTAATGCAGAACATGGAAAGCGATTAATGTTTAGTTGTGTTTGTTAACATTGAACGAGGTAAGCGCTTCGTCATTGTTATGTTGAAAATTTTCGATGACGAGGTCAGCTCAACGGTCAATCCAGAATGCACTCCACAAACTAAAAAAAAAAAAATAATAATAAAATTGAAAATTAAAAAAAATCTATTTTCTCCTTCTATGTTATACACCACCCAACTTTTAACATGTGGCATCAAGATTTATGTGTTACATATACACCGTTCATCAACTTTTTTATATCATTCTAAATCATTATCCCAAAAATAAGTACATCCAAAGTTCAAGTCGACTACACCACAGAAAGTGTGGGAATGGATCAACTACCATTAAAACCTTCATGAGATCTACTGTGAAGCTTATTTGCCATCTAACTTCTTCATAAGGTCAAACAAACCTATCAATTGGGCTGCACTAAAGGAAAACGTGGGTGGGAAAATTATTATTGATGAAACCTCCCTGGGTGAACAGTGATGTTCGCATGACATGAATACGTAACATCATTCCTACAGTGATGTTTACATGCCATCAATACCGTTCATAACATTATTCCTACTATTGAGAAGTGATGTTTACATGCCACCAATACGGTTCATAACATCATTCTTAGTATTGAGATGAACCGAAACCATAAATATTATTAGCCTGATTCAAAACTTCTATGGCCCCACGAATATTTGAACTATGGCGTTCAATCCTCACATTTAATTTCAACCCATTTGAGTATTGGATCTGGCTCATTTTTGGCCCCATGTCTTAAAATGATCTAACAAAATGGATGGACGGGGTGGATTTCTCACAAACATCATGATGAGCCCCACCTAGGTTTCCAGTGCAGGAACTTGATGGGAAAGGCTTTCTCAGTAAATCCCCATCACTGATGGGGAAGCGGATTAGGTGCTACCCCCGATCCACCTAGGTGGCATGGGTGGGACCCCTAACTGCGGGCCAGGGCCCACTATGATGTATGTGACTACATCCACACTGTCCATCCGTATTGAAAACTCATTTTAGGGCATGATTTAAAAAATAAAGTAGCTCCAAATTCTAGATGGACCATAGTATAGGAAACAGTAGTGATTGACCATTTAAAAACTTCCTGTGGGCCACAAAAGCTTTGGATCAAGATGGTATTTGTGTCATCTATTCATCTAGCTGTTTGTGACCTTATCAACAAGTTGGATGGAAAATAAATATTTCAGTGAAATCCATGATGTTTTTAATGATGAGAATTAAATCAGACTGTTTCCTATGGTGTGGTCGGCCTAAATTTTTTTTCAGCTTCATTTTTGGGACAACACCCAAAAATGAACTTTCAAAATGGTTGGATGGTATGAATTTAAGCTACACACATCACTGTGAGCCCCACAGTCAGGGTCACACCCGGGTCGGTGAATCCAGGGTCACACCTATTCTTCTCGCATATTCGGGGGACGCGGGATTTCTGTCAAACCCTTTTGGTGGAACCTTTGTGGGTACACCATGATATTTGTCCGAAATCCACCTCATTCATACGTTTTGCATGCGAGCTCATTTTAGACGATGAGACAAAAAATAATTGAAGCGCATCCAAAACTCAAGTGGGACACACGGGAGAAAATAGTAGAGATTTAGTGACCACCGTTGAAACATTAATTAGTACGGCCGCAAAAGTTTTGTACCAACCCAAGTATTAATTTGATCTTTTCACTACATGCCAATGTTCATGACCTTATAAATAGTTTGGATGGCTTATAAACATAAGGTGGAGCCAAAGAAGGTTTCAACGGTAGGCAGTTCTTTCTCCGATTTTCCCTCTCATGTGCCTCACATGAGTTTTGGATCCGCCTCATTTTTGGTCATGTGTCCTAAAATGAGCTCACAAAACGGTTGGACAGGTGGATTTCTCACTAACATCAAGGTGGGCCCCACCTATCATATCAATAGGTTGGATGGCAAATAAACATTATGGTGTGGAATCATGAAGTTTTTAATGATAGGGATTCAATCAGGATTGTTTCATATGGGTAAATGTGTCAAATTAATATATTTCAAACCTTAGTTAACAAACCGGTTGTTCTGGATTCACTACTGGTTTTCTTACTTCTATTCAAACTTCATATTCAGATTTTAGATAGACTTCATATCTCAAATTTAGCAAACAAATCCTAACACTTGAGCTAGAGAAGCAATAGGCTATTAAAACATCCGAAGAAGGGGAAAGGCTACCAAGATTAGGAAGCACCAATCTCAATGAAGACTCTCCAAGCCACATATCATCCCAAAACCATATTTCCTCAATAATGAATTGTATGGATTGCCATTCAGTTCAATTGAACATCCAAACATATGTTAACTTCACTACCACTTCAGGATAAAGCGAAATTGAGGCTAAAGACATTAGAAGAAGGTTTTGAAGCACGTGTCGAGTTTTTCAGCCAATCCCAATGCTTCTTCTACATCCCAACAAATAAAAAAGAAGTTTGAGCATGTCTTGGGATTCTTACCAAATAATGCTGGACCGAGACAGAGATCAACATCTCTATCTAGATAGAGATCAACATCTTAGCCTAGAGCTTCTCTTGTTGTCAATAAAAGATCAATATTATAGCAATCGAATGTGAGACTAAAAGCTGCTGATGCTCCTGGAAATCTAAAACGAGTGAATAGCTTGAAAATGAAATATGTTGCAGGTGAAAATATGTTGAAAAAGCACTTATAGGCTTTTAAAAATATATTCGCTGATGATGGAAAGGAAAACACGGAAAGAAAGTGAATTCTGGTGCCAATGCCATTCATGAGGCAGTGGTTTCAGAACAAATTAAGACCAAGGTTCATAGTGACACAGACTCAGAAAAGAAGAGAGTCACGGACAGCGGCTGTGAAGACTTAAGTCTCTGGCTTTCTATATGATAGGCTACAGAGAGAGGTTATAAATTTAAGAAAAACATGTGAGGAGAAAGATGGGCTTCCAGCAACAAAGATGAAAAAATTAAGGTAAAAGAATGTAATTATTTGTTGAGGAATTTATTATCGTGGTTTTCAGTTTATAATAGTGGGTACCACGAATGGATGCGGATTTCCTACTAAAGACTTTCCGAGGAAGTTCGTGCGGTGGAGGATAGGTGGGGCCTACAGTAATGTTTGTGAGAAATCTGTAAGACTCCTATTAGGTGGGCCACACATGATCATCAGATCTGACCATTGGATTATTTAGATTGAGCGATTCAGTGGGCCCCCACTACAGTTGTGATCATTGTAAATAGGTTTGGGGCGGGACACTTGAACCGATGTCCCTATACTCGGTTATTAAGACAGATATGGAAACCTACGATGTGGAGACCCTAGAGGGAGAAGTGTGATGGGTAAGCTTCTAGCCCTCTTTCCTATATATTGATGTCTTGGTCCCCTCACCAACACAAGCGAGAAACCCTAGTCCCATTGAAGGTTCTCCTAAAGGTGTAAGGTGCGGAAGATCAAGATTCCTTTCGGCGGAATGTCTTCCCAATCAGGTACGCTTTCAGTTTATGGTTTTAGATCTCCATTGTTGATGCATTGACGATCCGTCAATTCCGCAATATAGTAAATAACATTTGGTATCAGAGCAACTATGCATTGATTTTGGAGTTATTTGATCTACTTATTTCCGATCTCACCGTAAGAACCAAGAATGGGATTGGAATATGGCACTATTTGGATGGAATGAATTTTCCGTCATTACTCATGGGTGTCCGACCCTGCACAGGCCGAAATTTATTATTATTATTTTTTGGCCCTGTTTCTGAGCACATGCAAACATGGATGTATGGATGTTTGAAAGCCCATCTCTATCTCCCCTTCATCTTCTTCGTTCCCATCAGCCATCAGCGTCAATGGCAATAGCAGCAGCCGCGTCTGGGGCCGGTAGCCATAGCACACCATTGCAATCTGATAGCGGTATTGACGGCTGAAACCCGCAGCAATGGGATGACGTTGCTGTCGGCGCTGAGGAGGATGATGGCGACCACCTTATCTATCAAAGGTTGACGGTCGGCAGCCATTTTTGATGGCGAGGGCGGTTATGGCAGGCTGGGATTTCGGAATCGCTGGCGGTCGACGGCTTGACAGGAAACCATGGTTGCTTTCTCCATTCAGAGCTGGAGCCGATCACAGCCATGGATCCTGACGCTTCTTCGTGAAGCTTGGCACCACCATTAATGGCTGCCGCACCTGTTAAAAACCCACCTCTGCTTCTCTTCCAAATCAGATCCGTCCGGTGATGGCGGAATGTATGGCCTCCATCTCCTTGCGTTTTTGTTGCTGTCAGCAACCATGATTGATCCACCATCAATGCCATCATCGACATGGTGCTGACGTCCAGCTTGGGGCGACGAAATTTTTTTTTTGGAAGGAAGGGCTGTGGCCAGGGATTTTTCCCTGATTTTCAGAGACTGCAGCAGCAGATGGCAATTTTTTTTCTAGGGCCTATAACTGTGGTATGGGCCGTTGGGCCTGTGCACTGGATCAAAAATCTGGATTCTCCATTGGCCTCTACTATTGGACTACATTTTGAGCCTGGTTATGGCCCACTTCAGTTATTATGTTGGCATAAGATTCAAGATAAGGGTGATTTTTTTTTAAGCACCGTCATTGGCCATTAATGGGATTGTACTGGGTCTGCTTTTGGGCCTGGTGTTTTGATAGCCTAGACCTTTGACTTAGGTCTGGTGCTTAGGCCTATATGAGTTTTTTTTTTTTTTTTTTTCAAAATGCCAGACTTTGGGCCCATTTTCAGCAAACTCTAGGCCAATTTTTTGGCCCATTAGATTATGTTTTGGGGCCCATTTTGGTTGTTCAAGCCAAGTTCTCATGATTGCTTGAGCTATGGTTTGGCCCATTGTCTATTGGGAAGTGGATTTGATGTTGTGTCTAACACCTAGACTATCTACTAGACATGTTTTTTCAACTATTTATAGCACCCAAAATAGGGCCTGGTTGCTATTAAATCCAAGTTAGCTATTATGCCTTCTTGAATGGCAATGATTGGACTTGATTTTAGGACCATTTCAGTTTGAACTATGACCACTATTACAGCAGTTTTTGGGTCAATTTTGAGCTCATTTAGGCATATTCCATGCCCCATTTCAGGGCCCACTAAGGTTTTCTTTGGGTCATTTGATGGATTTCTTGAACGGCTTGAATATGGGCTGGATTTTGGGCCTATTTTCAGTGCGTTATTAGATCTATCCAATGACCATTTTCTAAGCCATTTTTGGGTCCTAATGTCTTATCATTTTCCTATGGACCTTTAGGGGCCCACTTAGGTACTTGGGCCCATTGTCCAAAATGATGATCTAAACCATTGTTTTAATTGTACTAGGGCCATTTCAGAATAAATATAACCTGAATAAAACATTAATTGATAGTTGGTAGGTTATATTTTTAAAATTGGCCCTGGTAATTCAGTAAATATGGTTAAATTTATAGGTTCTGATTTGACCTAAAAAAAAAAAGGGCCATTACCCATACGTTTGAGGCTGATATTGAATAGTTGACCATTAAGAATTCAATCCAACTATCACTTTAGAATATGTCTCGCATACAGGTGGTCAACATCAGCCATCTTTTAGGCCAACTCAGAATTGTTTCAGAATGGTCCGTTTTGGGCAGGACCATGTAGCAATCCTTGGGTCTGGGAGTGGGGATTGGAGCTGATTGTGTTAGCCACCAAAGTGACCTCAATTGATGAAAATTTTTGCTTTCAGACTTCAGTTTATGGAATACAGTGACCATCCATATTAGGACTGCATTTGGTTGCGTTCATTTCCATAGCGGGTGGTGGTCAGAACAAAGAGGTATCATCACTTGGCAGGATATGAGCGGGGTGAAGTGACTAAGTGATGGTTATATAAGTTTAAGAAATTCATTTTGCCCAAAGGTGATGGACGTCTTAAATTTATTTCACTACCACTGGTCAGCTTCATGTTCAGTAGAGCCTCCTGTGTGTCGTAATTTCACCCAAAGGAGGAATCGCGATGATACGCCGGGCTCTTGCCAGAATTTGATGACTATGGCCCATCATCATTCTGGGTCATTTGATTGAAGGCCCAAATCAATCAAATGTTTATACATGCATAATGTTTGTGGTTTACATTCATGTATTATTTTGTGGGACTTGTTCATTCTATTAATATGAATGTTATGCTTTATTTGTCCAGCCATGATTGTTTCCAATGTTTCAAACCAGTTCAATTCCATACCTTTGCTTACTGGGTCCAACTATCAGAAATGGAAATCGTCCGTTGAAATAGTCCTAGGTTGCATGGACTTGGATCTGGCTCTGGAGGAAGCCGAGCCTCCCGTTCCAACTGACTCGAGTACGGATTCAGAAAAAGCTTACTACAAGGCCTGGACCAAGTCGAACAAAATGTGTCTCAAGATCATAAAGAACTCGATCTCTGAGACCATGCAGGGTGTCATGCCCAACACTGAGAAAGCCAAAGAGTTCCTGACCGAAATAGGGAACCGATTCATAAGGTCGGATAAAGCTGAGTTGAGTTCACTTCTGCATAATCTAACTCAGGCCATCTATAACGGTCAAGGAAACATTAGGGAGTACATCGGTGGGTTGTCTGATATGGTGGCCAAAATCCGCGCTTTAGGCCTTGAGATTGTAGATGAACTCCTGGTTTACTTAGTTCTGAACTCTCTGCCTCCATAGTTCGGTCAATTTCATATAAGCTATAATACACAAAAGGAAAAGTGGACATTGAACGAACTGATATCTCAGTGCGTTCAGGAGGAAGAGAGACTCAGAAGGTTGAGCAAGACACAGAGTGCACACCTAGTGACATCTGGTCAAGGACGAAAAGGCAATAAGAAAAGGAAGAATAATTTAGGAAATCGTTCTTCGGGTCCTACGGGTGGCAATCAGCCTAACTCTGAGGGAAAATCAAAGAAGAAAAAGAGGGGACCTAGCGATGGCTGCTTCTTCTGCAAGAAGCCTGGTCATCAAAAGAAGGATTGTGAAGAGTTTAAAGAATGGCTCGTTTCTAAGGGTAAGAAATGAGTTTAGTCTGTTTTGAATCTAATTTAGCTGATTTGTCCACAGACTCTGGTGGATAGACTCTGGTGCAACTATTCACATATATAATTCCATGCAGGATATGCTCCAAAGCCGGACATCAACTAATGCAGAAAAAATGATCTATATGGGAAACGGCATTGGAGCAGACATGGAAGCTAATGGAGTCTGTAGACTTAAGTTATCGTCAGAACTCTTTCTTGATCTAGTAGATACTATTTATGTGCCTTATATAAGGTGCAATTTGGTTTCCATTTCTTGTTTAGACAAATTTGATTATGGGTTCACATTTGGAAATGGAAAAATTAAGTATTTCCTATGATTCAGTTGTGATTGGTTCTGACACTTTAGTTAATAACCATTATCAGCTAGATTTGGATGTTTCACATGTCTACAGTATTAACTCCTCACATGTAAACACTAAAGGCATCAAGCGAAGGTTAGATTGTGAAAAAGTTTCCATATTGTGGCACAGGCAATTAGGTCATATCTCTCGTGAGAGATTGGAAATGCTTGTGTGAAAGAATTCTTCACAATCTGGACTTCTTAGACTTTGGGGTCTGCATCGATTGCATTAAAGTAAACAGACTAGAACCAGAAAATGAGTGCCTTAAAATAGGCATCACAATTGTGGTACCTAAAGTTTCATGAAGTTGTTTCTTCATATGGTTTCATTGAAAGCACTGCGGTTAAGTGTATATACGTGAAAACCAGTGGGAGTAAGTTTATTATTTTAGTCTTGTATGTTGACGACATTTTGTTGGCCAGTAGTGACATTGGACTGTTGCCTGAAACTAAGAATTTTTTTATCTCAAAACCTTGAGATGAAAGATCTTGGTGATGCATCATTTGTCATCGGCTTTCAGATTAGCTGGGACAGATCTCGTGGACTGCTTGGCTTGTCGCAGAGGGCCTATATCGATAAGGTTCTCGAAAGGTTTAACATACAAAGTTGTGCTCCTGGCCAAGCACCTATTGTAAAAGGTGACAGATTTGGTCAATTTCAGTGTCCTAGGAATGACTTAGTAAAGGACAAGATGAAAGATATTCCATATGCGTCAGTGGTATGGAGCATCATATATGCTCAAGTCTGTACGCATCTGGATATTGTGTTTGTGGTTGGAATGTTGAGCAAGTACTTTAACAACTCAGAAATAAATCATTGGGTAGCTGTTAAGAAAGTATTATGCTCTTTAAGGAACACATAACGTCTATGGGAGTTGTAGATCCCAAAGATGTATTTGAATAGTGGGAGTTTTCAGTTTTGATCCGACTATATACAATCACTTCAGAGATCTCTTTTTTATGCATTGATGATTCTGTTATTCAGTTCATATCTTGCTTTTCCTTCAGTGTGCACTTTCAGTTTTGAGTAAGCAAGACTTTGGTTTTGTGTCTTGATGACACGTTCAGATGGACCACTTGAAGATAGGCACATGTGATCACATTAGATGTGCAACTTCATACCACACCCCATATCTTTGATCCATGTCGTTGCGGCTATTGGTATTCGTGATCGTGATTCGTCGCACTTCGAAATGTATAAATGTTGTGTTGACTACCACGATTCAATATTTGTAGTCTTGATGGACCAGATCTGACAAGTGTTGCTCATAAATATCCAACGGTATTGTTTTGAAATTCAGTAGGGCGCCCATTAGGAACTTTTAAAAGAAAATACATTTTTTTCAAAATTGTTTTCACAATTAAAATAAAATGTTTTGTTTTCTTTCAGAGATCAGTGTAGCCCAAGTGGGAGAATGTAAGACTCCTATCAGGTGGGCCACACATGATCATCAGATCTGACCATTGGATTATTTAGATTGAGCGATTCAGTGGGCCCCCACTACAGTTGTGATCATTGTAAATAGGTTTGGGGCGGGACACTTGAACCGATGTCCCTATACTCGGTTATTAAGACAGATATGGAAACCTACGGTGTGGAGACCCTAGAGGGAGAAGTGTGATGGGTAAGCTTCTAGCCCTCTTTCCTATATATTGATGTCTTGGTCCCCTCACCAACACAAGCGAGAAACCCTAGTCCCATTGAAGGTTCTCCTAAAGGTGTAAGGTGCGGAAGATCAAGATTCCTTTCGGCGGAATGTCTTCCCAATCAGGTACGCTTTCAGTTTATGGTTTTAGATCTCCATTGTTGATGCATTGACGATCCGTCAATTCCGCAATATAGTAAATAACAAAATCCACACCGTCTATCTATTGTGGGAGCTCATTTTAGTAAATGCTACCAAAAAGAGGTGGATCCAAAACTCCAGTGGGCCGAAGGAGAGGTAAAAACGGAGAAAGAGTTTTCTACCATTGAAACCTTCCTGGGATCTACTCTTGATATTTATATTCCATCCACACCGTTTATAAGGTCATTCCCACCCGATGAAGTGAAAACACCGAAAACTTCACCTCTGCTATGAAACTTCGTGGCCATACAAATGTTTCAAGCGTTTTATCCACTCCGATTCATCGTTTTTCTCAGATCATCGTTTTTTACCATCTAACTTATTCATAAGGTCACGTAGACGTGGATGAAGTAAAAAAACAAATATCATCTTGTTCCGAAACTTCTCCAGTTCCCAGGAAGTTTCTAATGTGGACGTTCAATCCCCAATTTATGGTCCACTTAAGCCCTTTAACTGCCTCTTTTTTTTTTTCCTCATACCTTAAAATGATCCAAGAAAAATGACAAAAGGCGTGGATAAAACACTTACATCATGGTGGACCCCACAGTGCCCTGCCCGGGCGGATTACCGTCTGGGCGGGGGTAGGACGCAATCCGTGTCCCCGAGGGGCGGATTTACTGCGAAAGCCTTTGAAAATCCTGCGCGAGGATTCTAAGCAGGCCCACTGCAATGTTTGTGAGAAATTCAATCGGTCCATCCGTTTTTCGAGCTCATTTTACGCAATGCGACAAAAAATAAAGTGGATCTAAAACTCAAATGGTCACACGAGAGTAAATAATGGGATTTAGTGAGCATCGTTGAGATATTTATACGGTCACAAAAGTTTTGTATTGGTCTAATTTACTGGTGTTTTCACTTCATCACAATGAAAATGACTTTAAAAACGGTTTGGATGTCATGTAAACATTAAGGTTAAGCCTGAAAGGTTTCAACGGTAGTAATTACTTTCCTCACTGTTTCATCTTGTACGCCCAATTGAGTTTTGGATACTCCTCATTTTTGGTCGCGTGTATTAAAATGAGCTCGAAAAATACATGAACGGATTGGATTTCTCATAGACATCAAGATGGACTACCTTCCATACCACCGCAGTAACTTCCTGCAAAAGCCGGCCACCGTGATGTGTTTTTAGTTTTTTTTTTACCATCCAACCTATTCATAAGCCGCTATGTGGGGCGCACTGTGATGTAAGTGTTTTATCCATGCCGTTCATAGATTTTCTATCATCATTTTAAGTTATGAACCTAAAAATTAAGCAGTTACACCGCTCTAGTGGACCACATAGTAGTGGGGATTTAACGTCCACCATTAAAAACTTCTTGGGAGCTGGAGAAGTTTCGGATAAGCTGACATTTATTTTTTTCACTTCATCCACGTCTAAATGACCTTATGAATAGGTTGGATGGTAAAAAAAAAAAAACATCATGGTGGATAATGCAGCTTCCTTTAGTGTGGTCCACTGGAGCTGTGGACCTACCTCATTTTTAGGATCATAACTTAAAATGATAGGAGAAAATCGATGAAAGCGTTGGATAAAACACTTACATCAGTGGCCGCACAGAGCCCTGCCCGGACGGATTATGCGATCCGCGTCCCTCTTCCTAGGGGTGCACACGGTCCGGTTTGGTCCGGTTCCGGGGTAAAACCGGAACCGAACCGTTCCTAACGGTTCTGGGATTCTCGGAACCGGAACCGAACCGTTAGCACACTAAAACCGAACCGGAACCGGACCGTGAAAACCGGTTTGGTTCTGGATCGGTTCCACGGTTCTGGGTTTTTCATTTTCTACAATTCCGCCACCTAGGCGAGGGTTAAGCCGCCCTCTGGGACACATTGGACGGTCCAGATCATGAAAAGGGATGATGGGTGGGGGCCACTGTCAAAACCCAATCCATGCACGTCCGAACGTTTTTTCACTGTTTGGATATTTTGAAAAAAAAAAATAGGTGGGGCCTACTTCTGATGGCATTCTCGGAGATCTACTCCGCTCATCCTTCTTAGCAACATGTAAGAAGAGGTGGGGACCACGGTTCCACGGTTCGGGTCGGTTCTACCTGCCCCTAAACCGGAATCGAACCGTATCCAACGGTTCTCGCAATTTTGGAACCGGAACCGGAACCGGTGCTGTCCAGAACCGGACCAAACCGGACCGATCCAACGGTTCCGGTCCGGTTCCACGGTTCTACCGGTTAAATGTGCACCCCTACCTCTTCCTAAACGCGCCTACATCCGCTGTCTCCCGCTGGGAACGAGCAGGAGCTTTGAGTGACCACCGTGATGTATGGGCCTTATCCACACCGTCCATCCATTTTTTTTTCGTATCATTTTAGTTGTAAAGTCCAAAAATAATCAGATTCAAGGCTCAAGTTTACGGCACCACAGGAAACAGCAGAGATAATGATTCTCACCGTTGAAACTTTTCTAGAGCCCACCTTGATGTTTATTTTTCATCCAACCCTATTCATAAAGTTAAATAGACCTGGATGAAGAGAAAACACAAATATAAGATCCATCCAAAACTTATGTGGCCCCAAGAAGTTTTCAACGGTAAGAGTTTAATCCCCATCGTGTAGCCCAAGTCTGTCTTGGATCTACCTAAAATTTAAGCTTATAATCTAAAATGATACGAAAAACTGGATGTACGGTGTGGATATGGCCCATACATCACAATGCCCACTCAAATCTCCTGCCCGTTCCCCGCTGGAGACTACAGATTGCGTCTCCTTTTCCACCGTAAGAGATTTCTATCAGCCTATAAAAACACACTCCATCCGAAAAGAGAGAGAAAGAAAGAGAGAAGCCGAAGAATTCGAAGAGAGAGTGAGAAAGCTGAGTCGACTCTGATTCAAGGTTAGCTCAGGTAAGTTGCCTTATGCAGATTGTCATTCTAAATAGATTAGATTTTATAATTTTCTAGTTAAACCGTATGAATCATTGAGTTGACTCATCGAGTTGAGGTTAATTTATATCTGAAAGCTGGTTTAACCTGTTAAGTTGAGAACTCTATTGAACTGGTTATATGCTGTAACTTATGTCAGATTTGAATCTCAACCAAGTCAAATCGAATTCGCATCCAATTCATTTTATTAGTTTAATTTACTTCCTGCAATTTTACCTTTGTAAATTTCCTTCTGTTGATATTGTTAAAGTTCTACCGTCCTCCGTTCGGAATTTTAGTTTATGGTCTCCAAAGTCAATGATTTTCTACTAACTACATCTGTCCAAGCTGATGGATGGGTAAAAATTCTGAAAATCTGAAAATCTGAAAAGTTTACTTATGTTTGAGTTGTAAAAGGCAAGATGGAAAGTGAGATCTCAATCAGGTGTTCCATATTGGCACGTGTGCTAGCTGATGGCCAGTGATCCATGTTTTGTAGGCCCCACCATGATGTATATGTTTCATCCATGCCATCCATCCATTTTTTTTATTTGAGCCAAAATAATAATAATAATAATAATAATAATAAGCAGGTAGATCCAAATCTCAGTGGACTACACAGGGTTGATTGAACGCCCACCATTAAAAACTTATTGGGAGCACAAATAATTTGGATCAACCTGATATTTGTTTGTTTCCTTTCATCCACAGTTCTAAATGACTAATAAACAGGTTTGATGTCAAATAAACATTATTGTGGGTCATAGGAGATTTTTAATATCGGACATTGGATCACTATTGTTTTCCCATGGTGTGGTTAATCTGAGATTTAAATCTGCCTCATTTCTGATCTCAAACAGTACTAAAATGATTTACAAAGATGGATGGACAGTATGGATATAACAAATATATCATTGTGGGGCCTAGAGAGCACCAATCACTAGCCACCTAGCTAGTGGTAGCATTACTAGCCAAACCTCAGTGGATCACTGACCATGCTGCCAGCGTTGCATGCACACTGTCCATCCCTTTAGATGGCTGATTTAAGGTATAAATGAAGCAGATTCAAATCTTAAGTGGACCGCACCACATACAACATTGATGATTGAATGCCTGCAATTAAAAACTTCTTTAGGGCTACCGGAATGTTTATTTGCCATCCAACCTCTTGATAAGGTCACAACGATGACCCAGATGAAGGAGTCACACAAATATCAGCTTGATCCAAAACTTGTGGCCCCAGAGAATTTTTTAATGGCTGGCGTTCAATCACCTGATTGCCCTGTGGTGGGTCTACCTGAGATTTAGTTTTGCTACATTTTTTTTGTCCCACACCCTAAAATGAGTGGGAAAAACAGATGGACTGCGTGGATATAAAACACATACTTTATTGTGGGCCCTTGTATTTTGAATCTTCCTGTTTCCTAAGATCACATCCTAATGAGAGCCAGAGAAACAGATAGACGATGTGGATATAACACAGCCATCAGGGTTGGGCCCCACAGAGCTTAGTGTTTGCCGGCGGCTCCGTTTTCAGAGCTGTAGAACGCCAGTGGTACAATAATGAATATAAAAAAACATGCATGCGTTCTTAATTTTTCTTCTTCTTCATATATCCACATGTTTATTTTTATTCTTATTCATAAATCCACATTTCGCGTTTTTAAGATGGACACTGCAGGTTCCTGTGGGATTAAGGCATGGAAAACTTAAGTGATCGGATGCTTATTTTAGGCTATTCTAAGTCTATTTTGGTTATGGCATCATCTGACGACGGTTACAAAGGTAATTGCATATATTTTGCAAATGCTAATGCAGGCGATGATTCGGGTGTCTTCCACTTAAAGGATGGTAGTATAGAGGCATTTCCTCCTAGCATTTCTTATCAGATTCTGTCTCAGCAAGGGTACCTGGTGTAACAATTTTTATATAATTAATCACGTATCATATTTGTTTTTTTTTTTTTTCCCCTTTAATTATAATTGTATTTGCATTCATATAATTTATTTAAACTTGAGAATCATATGGTCATAGCATATTATATTCAATTGTTCATATCTTGATATAAATATTTTGATAAGTTTTGTGTATAGTGGCTTTGCGGGCCCGACGTTATGAGTCTGTGCCATCTCCTCTCTAAAACCGGGAGATCCTAAGTTTATATCCTAAGTTTATATCCTAAGTTTAAGTTTTGTGTAAGGTTATAACCGGGAGAGTATATGGTCCCCGTGCGGGCCCACTATTATGTGGTTTTGTTAAGTCCGTTTCCACTAATGATGACCATTAATTTGTTGAGTCCCATTGTGGATGTAGCACTCAATCAACAAATATAAGGAAAATTTTTTTCTTTTGAATGTATTGATATGTCTCTATTCCTAGCTACATGTCTTAGTGCCGCCACAAATAAAAGATCCTTAGATGGATATCTAATGCATAGTCAATCCATGGTGGGACACAATAGATCAATGGTCTAGATTATCAACTATGGACACTAATGACCTGATTTTTAAAATTGCTCCAATTTGGATAATCTCTCTCTCTCTCTCTCTCTCTCTCTCTCTCTCTCTCTCTCTCTCTCTCTCTCTCTCTCTCTCTCTCTCTCTCTCTCTCTCTCTCTCTCTCTCTCTCCGTGTGTGTGTGTGTTGGGGTACAATGCTCTCAGGGCACTGTAAATTGTAGTGTCCTAGTTGCATTGGGACACCTAGACAGTCCAATCCATTGATCTACACTATTCAATAGGTCCAACTAATATTTCATGAGCAACCATGAAAGCATCACACTGGTTTGGCAAATGTGAACCATTTGAATCAATCGCATTCAACATGGGCGGTGGAGATCATCTACAAAACGACAGGCCTAATAAACAATTTGATCCATCTATTAGTTAGGGTGGCTCATTACTCTAAAGCATGCATTTTGTTAGGCAAGCCTAGCCCTCCTATCCATGGTTTAGAAAAAAATGATGGCTAGAGAAAATAAAAGGCCAAGGTTAGTGCATATTCCACAATCAAAAGGAATGAAATACAGATGGCCACCTGCACTGAACCAAAGGTCACCCCCTTAAATTAGGGAGCCCACTCCCTGATATACATTAATACGCTATATAGGGCAGCTGAAAGGGACTTACTGTAATCACTGCATGTGTAGTGATGTTAGCATGACATGAATGCCTACTTGTAATTAATTTTAAACCAAACTTACTTATCTCAGATAAGTTTTTTTTTTTTATTATTTTAAAATTTTAATTTTTACTTATCTATTGTTGTAAGTTGAAAAATTAACTTATTTGGTGGTATCCAAACGGGCCTTTAGTTATTTGACAGTAGGGCCCTAGGTAAAACTGTCTAGCGAGTGACCCACGTGTATTAATTAAAGTCCGCCCTCCATAATATGTTCCTCATAATATATTCTCCCACGAAAATCAAGTCTGGCTTGGGACTGGAAATCAAGCCAGGCCTATTTATGGTGTGAGTGTTCCTCCATCCTTGCCCAATATATTTCTATGCAAAGCTCTACCCCACATGTGTGGGAGAGTGTTAAAGTCTCTTGATATACATTGATACACAATCCTCTAATAGCTAATAGCTAGAGCTTTTAGATCAAGTGATTATTTGCCAACATGTTTCCACAAGTGTTGATGGGCTATCCTAGTGGTCCGTTGGCCTTCCCACCACCCCCCGACCAAAAAAAAAAAAAAAACAAGCCTGTTTATGTTTTAATGGATGGGCTTAAATGGCCCTAGCCTACATCCAACGTTAATTTAGACCTGATAAATAACTGAGTCTAGCTCAGGCCTGTATTGTTCAACATATGATCAGGCCCAGATGAGGCCCAGGCCCATGATGATCCAAAATAGACCAGCCCGCTGGCTTTTCTTTTTTTTTTTTTTAAAAGAAAAACTCAGGCTCCAGCTCAGCATAAACATTTCGAGCCAGCAGGTAGGGTTGGGTCAGACCCGAGCTGAGTTGATAGTTATTTTATATAGTTCACCCAGACCGACGTAGAAACAGACTGGAATTTTAAGCCAGACCCCGCCCTTGAGCTTGATACTCTTACCCAAGCTTGAACTGTGGTAGGGCAGGCGCGAAAGCCCAACAGGCCAGCCTGGCCATAATACACATTCCACTATTACTGTCTTTAAGGGGACGTTAAATCCCATTTATATATGTAAATGAGATTTGGACACGTTTGTGAAGATTTATGTAAACATTTTCACACTTACATATATGAATAACTAAAAAATTTCACGCCATCTTCCATTAGAAAGTGTCTACATATGTAAATTTCTCTTTTTGGTTTTACCACCTCAATATAGATCCATATTATCTATTTTTGGAACAATTACTTGGATGGTTGTCTTAAGGTGATTTTAGAGGGATAGACAACCAAAGGTGGAGCCCACGCGATGGACAAGTGACGCAGGGGAGGACGTGAGGTCGAGCACCGTCTTCCTCAAGAGGATAACTATTCCGAATCCACGGAACTTCTCTGGACTCCTCACAGAGACTTCTCGAATCCACGAGAAAAGAGAGCAGAAAATATAAATAAATTCTAAATAAATTCGAGATAGATTAATGAATAATTGATAATTCTCTAATGTGCCTCCTTACACCATTAATAAAGAAAAAAAAAACTAAAATTCGTAATTACCAAAAATAGCAAAATTCCAACTCTAATAAAAATCCTAATTCTAATAAAACTCTTCTAAGGCCTAGTTTCTAAAAATAAAAATTGCAAATAAACTTTCTCTAGAAGAGTCCTAGTATAACTAAAAGTTATTTCTAAAAGGAAAGAAAATCTAAAACTCTAAAAATATTAAAAAATTCGAAATTAATAAAAATAGTAAAAATTTCCTAAAAATTCGTTTTTGAGCTGAAAGTGCGTGCTTTCTGACGAAACGGACAGATGCGACCCACTTTGTGGGTTGGTTCACCTCGGATGGCCCTTTTCAGTAAAGATTGATAGGTTGTGCGCCCCATAACGATACCCGGATCAAAAGTTATGGTCAATTTACGATCCATCTTCTTTTGGCCCAACCATGCTAGGAACGTATCTGTGACACGTTCTACATCAGACTCCTCCACTTGAAAAAAACTCGTCCTCGAGTTACGCAAGAGACTTGACACATGAGTCTGAGATAACTTCCGACGTCGATGTTCATTAGCTCTTTTTATGTACTTGGCATTAAGCTCTTGAGTTGACGCAATACATGTACTCATGCTTTCCTTGACTTGACTAATATCGATTAGTTCCTTCACATCTGCCTTCAAGATCTCATATTTTTTCTGATAATGTGGGCAATTAGGCGGACTTGCCCCTGAGACAGGATCAACGCGATTTTGTATATCTCGTATGGTAGGTAATTTATTAGAGAGTTCATCGAGCACAACCCTCTTGAATTCTTGCGATACTGGTTCCAAATCCTGTAAGATATTCACAGGCTCCACATATTTTTTCTTTTCAACTAATGGATATATATTTCCCGTTTCCTCATATTGTTTAACAAAGGCTTGTTCAATGATGAGATATTGTCCCTCCACTTTAGAAGTCTTGGGTTGGTTCTCCATTCCTATAGAGGTCACATGTTCGCCACTGATGAATCCTGTGGTCTGTTGCAACTCCGTTTTGATGAAGTCGTTTCTTGCGGACCAATAATAGGATTTTTCTGCATAACCTTTTACTGATCGACTATCTTGATAATAATTTTGGTTTTGTTGGAATAATACCTGATCGTAATCTCGAGGGAGGAATCGCATGCACAATAACTTCTTCATCCACGACCACGTGCGGATTGGCGCCTTCATCTGTCTCGTCCGCTCGAGTTGAAGTTGTTCCCACCAATCTGAAGCTCTGCCCGTCAACTTGTAGGCCACGAGTTTAACTTTCTTTTCTTCTACGATGTTCACGTAGTCGAAGAAACATTCGATTTCAAGCAACCAATCGAGGAAGTCTTTGAAGTAGAGTTGACCATTAAAACTAGGAAGATTGACTTTCATCTTAAATTCTTGAATCATCCTGTGGTTCATTGATAACATCGCCCTACGATCAGTATAATTACGAATTCTAGCAATTGCTGGTGGTGGATCACCACCATGAACACGGAGTTGCCTTAGGTTTTCTGCCAAGAGATCCGCTATGCGGTCGATGGAAGCCTGCAGCCCTTGCATGGCTTGTCGATTCTCTCGTTGCGCTACTTCGAAAATTGCCGCCGTTAAAGGTAACTTCCCTGGAGCACCGCCCATGGGATTATTGCCCGACCTGTCGTTAGAAACCATCAATTCAAGGAGAAACCTCGCTTTGATACCAAACTGACGCAGGGGAGGACGTGAGGTCGAGCACCGTCTTCCTCAAGAGGATAACTATTCCGAATCCACGGAACTTCTCTGGACTCCTCACAGAGACTTCTCGAATCCACGAGAAAAGAGAGCAGAAAATAGAAATAAATTCTAAATAAATTCGAGATAGATTAATGAATAATTGATAATTCTCTAATGTGCCTCCTTACACCATTAATAAAGAAAAAAAAAAAAACTAAAATTCGTAATTACCAAAAATAGCAAAATTCCAACTCTAATAAAAATCCTAATTCTAATAAAACTCTTCTAAGGCCTAGTTTCTAAAAATAAAAATTGTAAATAAACTTTCTCTAGAAGAGTCCTAGTATAACTAAAAGTTATTTCTAAAAGGAAAGAAAATCTAAAACTCTAAAAATATTAAAAAATTCGGAATTACTAAAAATAGTAAAAATTTCCTAAAAATTCGTTTTTGAGCTGAAAGTGCGTGCTTTCTGACGAAACGGACAGATGCGACCCACTTTGTGGGTCGGTTCACCTCGGATGGCCCTTTTCAGTAAAGATTGATAGGTTGTGCGCCCCATAACGATACCCGGATCAAAAGTTATGGTCAATTTACGATCCATCTTCTTTTGGCCCAACCATGCTAGGAACGTATCTGTGACACGTTCTACATCAGACTCCTCCACTTGAAAAAAACTCGTCCTCGAGTTACGCAAGAGACTTGGCACATGAGTCTGAGATAACTTCCGACGTCGATGTTCATTAGCTCTTTTTATGTACTTGGCATTAAGCTCTTGAGTTGACACAATACATGTACTCATGCTTTCCTTGACTTGACTAATATCGATTAGTTCCTTCACATCTGCCTTCAAGATCTCATATTTTTTCTGATAATGTGGGCAATTAGGCGGACTTGCCCCTGAGACGGGATCAACGGACTTGCCCCTGAGACGGGATCAACGCGATTTGTATATCTCGTATGGGAGGTAATTTATTAGAGAGTTCATCGAGCACAACCCTCTTGAATTCCTGCGATACTGGTTCCAAATCCTCTAAGATATTCACAGGCTCCACATATTTTTTCTTTTCAACTAATGGATATATATTT
>JAJHSJ010001534.1:0-66292 GCA_021015155.1 Magnolia officinalis
CCACGCTGGGGTGATCTGTTCCGTCCATCTTATCAGCCAACTCACCATAGACCCAAGAAATCCTATCTTGGGTAAGGTCCACTTTCAACACTGAGGTCTTGGTGTGGATTCCCTAGTGGGGGTGGCTAATCGTGAAGTGTGAACTGACAGTGGGTGTACTAACAATCTAACAACAAAAAAAAAAAAAAAAAAAAAGGGAGGAAGGAAGAGATTGGCCATTGGATGGCTACGAGTGGGCCCCAGGCACTATGAGGCGGCCCTCCATGCGCTATTAACATATAAATAAGGTAGGTCCCCCACCTGATAGGTGTGGTCCCAAACTTTTTGTACGGACCCGCCTGAGAGATTGTATTTTTGACGATCAATGAATTACACCTTGAAAAAAAAAAAAAAAAAGAGGTAGGTCCCACCCTTGTGGGTTCATGGAAATAAAAGAAAGAAAGGAAAAATTTTAAAAGTCTATCCTCCCTTATACTCACAATGACGTTGAACGGCGCCGGATGGGTCAGATCATATATCGAACAACTCGGATGGACCTACCTCCTCCTAAACTCCTCTGACCCTCAAATTTCCATCAAGCTCTCTCTTAAACACTCTTTCTCTAAGCACTCTTTCTTTTCCCTCTAATCTATTTCTTCTCTTTCCTCTCTAATTTCTCTCCAACCTTCTCTAATCTCTTCTCTCCATCTTTTCTCTCTTTTCTTCTCAGTCGCTATAAAAGTTGTATAAATGAGAGGAGTTTGGAAGTTTTATGGTATAACTTCTTGGATAAAGAGGGGAATTGGAAAAGATTGAGGTGTAGGATGGGAAGAGAGAGAGAGAGAGAGAGAGAAGAGAGTGCTTGTCATGGGCAAGGGTATGGGTGAATGATGGGAGGCATGTGGCTTGTTTGACTATAGGGAGAGAAGGTGTGTGAGTGATGGATTGATTGATGGGTTGATGGATTGATTGGATTATCTCGAGATTTTGTGCAAGTGGGGCCCGCGCCACATGTACGTTGGGTGACCTATTTTGAATTACGCTAAAAACTATAACTTTTAATCTGGGTATCGAAATGGAGTGTGCCGCGCGCCTGCGCAGTCGCCAAGGTATAAGTCTCGGATCATTGATACTAAAATAGAATTATGATTGAAGCTCGTCGATCTGGTCCATCTGGAACATCTCGACAATGGAAAATGAGCATACGATCGGTCTCACAAAGTTACGGGTCTTACAATCAAACTCGACTCTAACTAATTTGAAAGCTCAAATCATTGGTTATCTTGCATGAAAATAACCCACATTCACTCTATGAATTCACCACACTCATGTTTGTTATTTATCAATATTAAACATTCTTTTTTTATGTGTGGCCCACCTAATGTGTGGAATGGAGATATTTTCGTACTAGGTGATCTTGTGATGGGGCCAACTTATTGAAAGTGTTGGATGTCACACAAACATGATATATTGGAAGCTATTTGTTAGACAGACAATCAATTATACTCCAAATCTTTGACCTACAAATCTGATCTTAATTAAAATTTTAAATGATGTTTGCTTAAAACCTGTAAATTTTCTGCTATCAAATTTGGGAAATTTGCAAACTTCCAATATTAGACTCAGGATATGTCCACTGTGAATGTATGTGGTTTATCCGTCGCCAATCCATTTTCCAACTCATTCCAAGGATGAGCCGATAATTGAGGCATATCCAAAGCTCAAGTGGACTATACATAGGAAACAGTGGGAATAATGATTTGGATTGTTGAAACCTTTCTAAGGCTTGGAATGATGTTTATTTGTCATTCAACCTCTTCATACCATCACAAAAATGAATGAAAAGAAAACGGGAATATTTAGCTTGATCTGAAACTTATCCCCAAGATTTTTTCAGCAGTAGACTTTCAATTCACATTGTATCCTGTGGTGTGGTCCACTTGAGATTTGAATATGCTTCGTTTTTAGGGTTAATCCCTAAAATTATTTGGTAAAATGGATGGAGTGGATAAAATACATAAATCACAGTGGCCCCCACAAAGTTTAGTCAATACGCTTAGCATACTGAGTTAGTCGGTACAATCTGCTACCCAAATTAACAACCAGCGTCCAATTCCATATTTATAATTGAGATTTTTCCATATGGCAGCCAGCCTTTTTGGCTAGAGACAAAAATTCTCTTACTTTAAAATTATTTCCTTAAATACATCCACCCACCCGTTTCAAAAATGTTTTGCAGCCACTTTAAATAAGAATCAGTTGTTAATTATTAAATAAGAATCAGTTGTTAATTATTTCCTTAAATACATCCACCCACCAGTATGATAGATGCAGTTGTTAATTATTAAAATATTAATTTTGCCCCTGGTTAATCACAGATATTACTGTTTCATGCCATCACTTGATTTTATCTGTACGAGGATTTCCTGTAAAAGCCTTTCGCAGAAAGTTCTGCTATGTGGGGCCCACCATGATGCTTCTGAAAAATCCACCCTGTCTATCCTTTTTTCAGATCATTCTAGTACATTATACCAAAAATCAGTTGGATCCAAAACTCAAGTGGGCCACATTTGAAGAAACATTGGAGATTCATTGACCATTGTTTAAACATTTGTATGGCCACAAAAGTTGAGTATAATAGTTTTGTGTTTTCGCTTCATCCCAATGATAATGAACTCATAAAAAGTTTGGATGACATATACACATCAAGATGGTGCCCAGGAAAATTTCAACGATGGAAACTCTTTTTCCAATTTTCCTTCTGGCCGCTTGAGTTTTGTATCCAACTAATTTTTGGTCTCTTCTTCTAAAATAATCTGAAAAATGGATAAATAGCGTAGATTTTTTAAAAACATACCATCTTAGTGCACGAACTTCCTGTCAAAGGCTTTTGCAGGAAATCCCGTCCGTTTTACATTTGCAAAATGGCAGTACTCCCCTTTTTGTTCTGTTTGAGCCTACCCAGAGATTGCAAAGTGCACAAGAATAGGTGGGTCCACATGAATGTCTGTCTCTACAGGAAGATGCGTGCGGTACACACGAGCTTATTTTATGTCTTGTGGCAATGTGGCCAAACACGAGGCCGATACCAAGCTCCAGTGGGCCACATTGCAGATTAAGTCCACAAATTGTTCCACCAAAGTGTACGATTCCCATACCCAAAAGGAGAGAAAGAGGTACCTACACCGGCCTCTCTCTCTCTCCCCCCCAAATTGAGGGAACTGATATTTTAGTCCTGGTTTTGTTGGATTTATGCACCCTTTTTTTCTGCTCTGGGTATTGTAGAATACTGCAATTCTACTGCCAGAAGAGAAAAATAAGTAAATTTCTTTTATTGGGTTTTGAAAACCCATGAAAAGAATTTTTTTTTTTTTTTCTACCTTTTTCCTTTCTTCCCTGCATTAATTTTTCAACCCTATTTTATTCATGCAGATACCCCAATTATCTACTTTTGGTATTAGAAGTGTACAGTTCCAACACCTCTCTCCTCTCTCTCTCTCTCTATCAAAATTTCTTCCAATGTATTGAACAAGATGATAAGAAAAGCTGAATTTGTTATTGTGGGTCTTCTTGTATGACGAATTGATGTAGAACATGTCACAGATCCGTTCCTAGCATGGTTAGGCCAAAAGAAGGTGGACTGCAAATTGACTATAACTTTTGATCTGGGTATCGTTACGGGGCACACAACCTAACTCAATCTTTACTGAAATGGGCCATCTGCACCGACCCACAAAGTGGGTCGCATCTCTCCATTTCGTCAGAAAAAGCGTGCTTTCAGCTCAAAAACGAATTTTTAGAATTTTTTTTTATACTATTTTAGTAATTCTGAATTTTTTAAAAAATATTTTTCCTATTTTTAGAATTTTAGATTTTCTTCCTGTTTAGAAATAACTTGTAACTATGCTAGGACCCTTTTAGCAAAAGGTTATTTGGATTTTTTATTTTTGGAAATTAGACTTTAGAAGAGTTTTAGTAGAATTAGGATTTTTATTAGAGTTAGAAATTTGCTATTTTTGGTAATTACGAATTTTGATTTTTTTTTTTTTCTATATTAATGGTGTAACAGGTACATAAATGTTAGACATTGATCAATAATTTTTTTTTTTGAATATTTTAGAATTATTTCTATTTTCTTTTCCTCATGGATTCGAAGTTTCTCTGTGAGGAGTCCAGAGAAGTTCCGTGGATTCGGAACATTATCCCCCCTGAGGAAGACGGTGCTCGAGCTCACGTCCTTTCCTTCTCCTGCGTCACGAATGCTACGGCTTGAGAGTTCAAAAAAATGAATCGCTACATGCATGTGCTTGATCTAGGCCATTCATTAGGTAGGGCCCATTACGAGTGTGTTCTGGTCATTAATCTGGCCAATCCACTCGTTAGGTGGGTTACACTTGTATGAGGAAGAAAAGCTGAGTTTGTATTATGTGTCTTCTTCTATGACGGATGCTACAACAGGAGATGTTAGAAAAATGAATCATGGCATGCGTGTGCTTGATCCAAGCCATTCACTATCTGGGACCCACTATTGGCATGTCCTGGACCCATAAATCTAGCCAATCCACTCATTAGGTGGGGTCACACTTGTATGAGGAATAAAAGTTGAATTTGTTATTATGGGTTTTCTGTGATGAATGCCATGGCAAGAGAGGTCAGAAAAGCAAATCATGGCACTGGTGTGCTTGATTTGGGCCATTCATTAGGTGGGGCTCACTATGAGCATGTCCTAGTCCTAAGTAATACAGGGGAATTTTCACACCGGGCTCGAGTGGAGTAGCCCGTGAGATGCGGGGACACACTCGGGGTGGTGACCCATGTGACTTGGGGCCCACGGGGGAGGTCTCGTGTTGGAGACTCCTCACTGGGGGTGATTAATGTGCATTTCACACTAGGCTCGAGTGGGGTAGCCTATGGGATGCGGGGACACACTTGGGGTGGGCGGCCCATGTGATTTGGGGCCCACGAGGGGTTCGGCCAAGGTCCTAACCTATGAAATGTGGGGCCTGGGTTATGAGATAAATGGATTAATTTGCCATACTCTAATAGTTCGAGCTTTTAGAGCATTGCTACTCTGAATCCATGGAGCTCTTTGGACTCCTCATAGAGCTTCCTCGAATCTACGAGGGATAAAAGCAGGAATAATTCCTAATAAATTTGAAATTACTTGATTGATGATAAAAAAATGAAATTACAACTCTTTAAATAAAGAACTCAAACCTAGGACGGAGTTTTAGACTTAAGACTCCTACTCAAACACCCTAAAATTTATAGACAACCTCTATTCCTACTAGACTTCGTGGTTTTCGGCCAAAAATAGTAAGTGTCCTATTTGGCCAACCATGTTATTCTCCTAACTTTTCTAAGCCCTTTTCATGTTGGGCACGACTTCTACAACTCAAAAGATCAAAAGTTATACTTGAACTAAAACTTACTATTTATCGTAAAAACGAAACTAAATGGGACTTTTGACTGTCGAAATCATATATAATATATCAAAAAACTCATCCCGGTTTGCGAGATACGACTAATTTAAGGTTCTAACGGTCTGGATCGTTTCCACCTCCGATCGGGCCTTCTCTGGTCCATCTTTGCCATGAAAGTGTCTGCGACCCGCTCTACATCAATATCACAATGTTGCATTCGCCTCTTCACTATCTTTGTAAGAATCACCTTAGAATTTCACTTCTTTCATTAGAATTGAATGGGAATGGTAAGAAAGACTGAATTTCTCATTGTTGGTATCTGCGAATTTTCTCTCATGCATTCAAATGTAAACAGGAGTTGCTGCTCTTGCCCTTGGCACCTATGGAGCACATGCCTTTAAGCCCAAAAATCCAGCTTACAAAGATGTAATCATTTCATTTTATTATGATTTTGCCAATCTTAATTGATCTTTTTCTTTTTTCCCTTCAACTTCTCATATCTTTTCGTGTAAAAAAATCAATAAAGGTTTGGCATACTGCATCTCTCTACCATTTGGTTCACACGGCCGCCTTGCTTGCAGCTCCAATCACCAAGCATCCAAACATTGTAAGTGCCCATTTCCGCTCCTTGTTGTACTTTTTATTTAGGGTGCATTTGGTTGCATCAAATATGATGATATTTCATGATTAAAGACTACTTTGGTGCAAAATATCACAAAATTTCATGATATTTGGTGCAACCAAACGCACCCTCTTTATCACTTAACTTTACGAGGAAATATATGGTTTTAATTACAGGTTTTTTAAAGCTCATGCACGCTTTTTGTACCTTGATCATACAAAATGTAGGTGGATTTGAGTGTGGCAGTGGGGAAGTGTCCATTCTTAAAAAGGTCAGGAACAACGAATGCCTAGGAAGCAGGAAGTATGGGGCCCACCTTTTAATGATAAACCATTCATCTGGTGTGCCCCACCACAGATGGCTAGTGCTCCAAAGGAAAAGAATCATTCGAGAGAGCTTTGCTAGGCCTATACATGTGTGTAAGGCAGCTCATATACACACCACACGTGCCAACATGGCAAATAAGTTGTAGATAGATGTAATCCATCCATCAGGGGGCTCATTGTAGGGATGCTTTGGCCCAAGAATCAGGTCGCTCCACTGTCAGGTGGGCCATAATTCATGAGACAGATGTACTGGTGGAAAAACTTTTGGCCAGAGTCTTCTAACCTGTCCGCCTGTTCCTAACATCCACACGATGAGTGGACCATCTTGATTTTGGCGAGAATGTTTGGACCAACCTAATGGATGGCTTGGATATCACATCTTTCTGCCACACCGGCACATGTGATGGCATGTAGATGGTATGCCTTGTACATGCATATGGGTTAAGCAAAGATCTCATTGGAAATTACAATCTATAAGCAGCTTGTAATTGGACGGTTGAGATGTAAAATCTTGCCAACAGTCCATGCACAATGAAATGTCCACCTATCAGATGGCTGGTATTTTTCTCTGCGATTTTTTAGCCCATCAGCAAACCATAGTGGGATCCACCATATGGATGATCTGGATCATTGAAAGAGTTCCCCCTTCCACAGAATGTGGGCACAAATGAATGGGCCGAGCATTGTACAATACCTCTATAGCGCAGCTTTGTGAACAGAAGAATTTGATTCATGAACAGATGCAATGATCGAAGAAATTCATGACAAGCTAATCTCAACAAATTGGATTCATTAAGCACCAACAAATATTGAACTGCAAATCAAACGCAAAGTGGACCTTGAGCCTGGTAACTATGGTATAGAAAGGAAGATGTGTTATTGATTTTCTTTCACTTGTTTTGATGCAGTTTGGAGGTTTATTAACAACTGGGATTCTGGCATTTTCGGGGACGTAAGTGCATTATCCTTTCTTTTTTCCTAGTAACATGCGAGTTATGATGATTGTATTGTCACCATACTTTGACATTCGTTTGTTTGAGTTGCATTTTAATGTTTTGACAATTATTATATATGTGTGTGTGTGTGTGTGTTTTTGTGTATATATATATATATGTGTGTGTGTTTGTATATATATATATATGTGTGTGTGTGTGTGTGTACTTTTGTATGGAACTTTCTTTTCCTAAGTGCTCATGTCTGTGGAATAAAGCTCATGCCCATGACACACATGTGCCAACATGACATAATGGGTCCAAGATCCAATCTATCCGTCAGAACGACAACATTATATTCATGCCCTTGCCCAAGCACTAGGTTGATCCCCTCGTCAGGTGGGTTAGACCAACCTAATGGATGGATTGGATCTCACACATATGTGCCATGTTGGCGCATATGTAGCGTGTACATGGGCTTATTCCATACGTGTGTGCACTTGGTAGAGGTCATATGCTCATATGTGTATATGTATATTCATGCATATGTTTAAAGAGTGGTGCTAACATGCACGCAGCGTATGTTGTAAAAAGAAGAAAATTTATTAGGGCCTCTTTTTGAATTCGTGGAAATATAAATTGAGGAAATATCATTTTCATGAAAATGGCGTTTCTGTTGTTTATTTTTGTAATTTTCTTGGACACTCCATTTCTATTTTCCTCTCATTTCTTGGAAAAAGCCTATTTCATTTTCTTTTCTAGAGAAGGTTCGTTTTCCAGAAATTGAGGAAAATGAGAGGAAATGACCCTTCTTCTATAAAGTGCCCCACATGGTGGTCAAATTTACCACCTCTTATATTCCAAGTGCCCCACATGTGCAACCGTCCATCTTCAAGTGCCCCACATGTGCAGCATCTACCACCATCCATCTTAAAGCGCCTCATATATGCCACTGTGCCAAATGTACAACAGGTGCCACTGCTCATCTTCTAGTGACCCTTATTTTGATGTGTCACACACCCCGATGTGCCACACACCCCAATGTGCCATGTGCAAAATGTGCCACCTCTTATCTTCAAACACCCTACATGTGCCACACATGCTATTGAGTTACAGGTACCACTAGCTGCCATCCAATTTTAAGTGTTTCACATGCACGACATGTGCTAATGCCCACCTTCAAGTGCCCCACATGTGCAAACTGCAAACATCCATTCAATTGCCCTACATGTGCAAACTGCAAACATCCATTCAAGTGCCCCACATGTGCCACCAGCCACCTTAAAGCACTATACATGTGTCAATATGAAACATGTGCAACATGTTCAACCACCTATTGTTAAGTGTGTCAACATGCCACTCTCCCACTGTACATGTGCTACCCTTATCTTCAAGCACCCCACAAGTGCAAATATATACAACATGTGCAATCGTGGCACATGCGTCACATGTGTTGACATGCCACATGTGCAACATTTTGCACTGTCCATCTTCAAGCATCCTACGCATGCGAAATGTCCCACAAATGTCAACATGTCATTTGTCATAACGTGATCATGGTGTGCCGTAAAGGTTGTTACAAGGTCGTAAAGGCCGTTACATAAAGGTATTAGTGTCAACCATTACATGTTATGGGGTCGTAAAGGCCGTTACATAAAGGTAACAGTGGCAACCATTACATGTTATGGGGTCGTAAAGGCTGTAATAGATGTTACGGAAAAAATGACCTGTAAAGGCTTCACATGCACGGCATGTGCCAATGCTCACCTTCAAGTGCCCCACATGTGCAAACTGCAAACATCCATTCAATTGCCCTACATGTGCAAACTACAAACATCCATTCAAGTGCCCCACATGTGCCACCAGCCACCTTAAAGCACCATACATGTGTCAATATGAAACATGTGCGACATGTTCAACCACCTATTGTTAAGTGTGTCAACATGCCACTCTCCCACTGTACATGTGCTACCCTTATCTTCAAGCACCCCACAAGTGCAAATATATACAACATGTGCAATCATGGCACATGCGTCACATGTGTCGACATGCCACATGTGCAATATTTTGCATCGTCCATCTTCAAGCATCCTACGCATGCGAAATGTCCCACAAATGTCAACATGCCATTTGTCATAACGTGACCATGGTGTGCCGTAAAGGTTGTTACAAGGTCGTAAAGGCCGTTACATAAAGGTAATAGTGTCAACCATTACATGTTATGGGGTCGTAAAGGCCGTTACATAAAGGTAACAGTGGCAACCATTACATGTTATGGAGTCGTAAAGGCTGTAACAGTTGTTACGGAAAAAATGACCTGTAAAGGCCGTAATGCCCTCGTAACAGTCCATCACAGGGCTGATACAAGTTCTTCATTTTTCTTTTTTTTAAGAGAGACCGTAACAGCTGTTACAACCCATAACGGCCGTAACGCCCATTACAACCCATATTGTAAAGGTAATGGTGGTAGCCGTTATGGCTACCATTACCATATGGAATACCTTGAACGTGACACATGTGACACAATCCATCTTCAGCGAAACGCATCACCTTTGGTCTTCAACTAGAAAATAAATTCTCATGAAAGAATCCTTTTTTAAACAACAAATTTGAAAATACGAAGAAGAAAAAAATCAGTTAAAATCTTGTTGAGAAACAATCAAGGGAAACAACTTTTCATTTCTCACAGTTTTCTAAAATAGGTGTTACCTGAAAAACACCATTTTCCTCAATTTCTTTCCACAAAACTAACCAAGCCCTTTAGGAAAAGGAAACTAGAACAAAAGGGAACCTCCTACACGAAGAGATGGGAGATTGGGCCCATTCTGGCAAAACCATCAACTACATTTCCTTCTTTTAGGGTATGAGTAGGGAAACTAAGAGACCCTTCAATTCCTTTACCTTGTCCACCCATCTCATAGACATCCACAGATTGGAAGCGATGTTATGACATTTTGAGCAGTCCCCTCAGTTATCGCCTGCAGACCACCCATCTTACTGGGCTCTTTCATTCATGTTCATAGTCGCTAACTTTCACCTAGTTGCTGTGGTTATTTGGTGGTTAGTATTTTCAATTGTGTGGAATTTTGGTTAAATAAAATTGGCAGGACCTCAAGATACTGCATCTTATGTTTTCGTTGACATGCTTGTGAAAAACCAATTCCCAGACACATCTTCTCGGGATCTATCTTTACTCCTGGGCTCATGATGCATTTTCATGATCTTCCAACATTGAAATCTATATTCATTATAGGGTGGGTTTTACACTTTGAAGACCCACTTATCGATTGCAAGGCCGAACTGTCATGTTCCAAACTCACCCCCCTTGTTGAGGGTGTTTCCCTTTTCATCATCATTGGAAACCCATGTATGTATACATGCTAATAGCCTAATACATGGTCAATTAGTGACAAGTGTTTAGATGAATCATCCAATTTTTCAAGGACACAAAAATATTGATTTTCTTTTCTTTTCTTTCATTCTTTTTTTGGCTTTTTTCTTTCTTTCTTTCTTCTTCTTCTTCTTCTTCTTTCTTTCCTCTTCTTCTTCTTCTTCTTTTTTTTTTTTTTTTTTTTTTTTTTTGGTTAGCTTCATCACTAGTGTCATGTAGTGAGGATGTATGTAATATGCGCATGAGTTTCATATGGTCATTCTTGGTAATTTTCTATTTTGCATAACATAGTTTAGGCATGTTAAAGTACATAGAAAAAGTTTAGGCTTGCTAAAGTTGTATGTAATTCAAGGCTAGTTTAGGTATTTGTCAATTTTGCATGGGCCGGATTAACTAGCTTATTTAAGAAACAGATTATTTATTGGGTTCTCTCTTGTTACGCACATGCGCATGAGGTGTTTGTTCTCGAATGTATTCATGCAGTACGTTTTAATTGTCCACATTTCCATCCCTAAGTTGTAGGAGGGAATTTGAAGTTTGATTTCCAAATTTCAATGGATGACATGGCTAAGTCTATATTTTCATGTAGAGAATGAATTGATATTGAGTTTTTTTACTTTTTCATTTTTTGGTATCGCAATCTAAGATTCAATCAATATAAATAAAAAAATGTTTTCTGTTTGTTTCTTTCTTGATTCTTGGTTGGTTGTAGTCTTGGGCATATAAACAATTTCATGTTGCTACATTTTGAGAAATTGCATTCTGGAATGTGAAACCTTGGATTCTGTACATGGTATTAGAGCTTCAAGGTGAGCAGAGAAAGCAGATTCTTCTTGGGTTCTTGTCTCTTGTACCTTTGGCTGGTTGTCGATTTTGGGTTCGTAGATTTTTCCTACGATTCAAGCTTTAGACAAGTTTTCAGTTTTGATAGTTATAAGAGACCAGCAGTTAAAATTCAACAAGAAATACCTTTGATAGTGCTACAATATGTTCTAAGCACAACAATGTCCTTGACTGCTTCAACAAGTCTACATGTGAGGTATCCAACATCAAATGCTTGGTCCTCCTTTTTAAGATTATTCAAGAATCTTCCTAAATGCTGCTGACCACTTTCCACAAACAAGAAGCCACATAAGAGAGGAGTCTCATGTGAACCAACCACCTGCACTTAAGCTGCATTTGCATGAAAGCGCTCGCTTCAGCAAAGGTCACCTTTTTTTTTTCAAAAGCTCCATAGCCACTTTCAGAGCAGGGCATGATTCATGAACTTAAGAGCCTGTTTGGGGTCAAGGAAATGAGAATATGGTGTTGGCAAATCCCAAAGACCACTGATTGGTAACAAAGATGCAAAGCCATGGATTCATGGAACATTTATTACAAAGGCATAGCTTTTGTTACTTTTTAGCAGCGCTCAAAATATCATTGATATTATCAATAATAGCAGCCGATATTCAAGCAATGGACAAGATTATAGGATCCTCACCTACTAGACCGCCACCTGTCCTCCTGACTGCAATTCTACATGGCATCAAGCCTTCCACTCCTACCTCCCTCACTTCATCAGACATCTCGTTTTCCCTTCCCTGAGAATGTACACCTCTAATCCCCTCTAGTGCGGGCTCCCAGACAATGAACTATCATGCACTCCCCTTTAATCTTAATCGCTGTAGGTTCCATTGGATTAGTGCTGTTTAGATTATGGATCTTCAATTGGGCATTCTGGATGCATCCTTACATAGAGATCTGGTGTCAATTTCGTCAACTATCTCTAGACGAGAGTTCTAAAGTGCATTTTTAAGTGACTTTCCCTCCAGATCCCTCTTTGAGTGATCTGCCTATATAGATATACATTTGATCGCACTATTGAAGAAAACATCCCCTCCTTGCAGCCTCTTGACCACCTCCCCAGTTCCAACTCCTGCAGCATCTCTGACTCGGGCAACATCTTTAGATTCATGTTGAATTCTAACATGATCCTAGCTCACTTCGAGCCAAACCCTGATTTGTGCATGGTTATTGATTGATTAATCGACCATGATCACCAAGCACTTCACAACTTCCCCCAAACTTCCATGAGCGGCCAGTCCTCTACAAACACATGATGTGCTCCCTCCTTATTTACAGGATCCTTCTACTAGGTGTCACTTCTGCTTCGAATCCCCACTTTGGACTCTTGCTCTCACTCCTACTTCCTATCTATTTATACTTGTTTACATTTTGAAAGAGACGCTTCCCCACTCCAACACCGGAATTTGTTGACACTTTGGACTACCGCCTTCTTCATCTCTTCAGATCCTGCGGAGTGCTGCTGTTTCTGTCTTGCAATAATCTGATCCCTCATGAATCCAACTCCTGAAAATCGAGATTGATAACACTAGTGTTCCTAGGGAGAGTCAAAACATGAGAAGTAATCCAACTTTGAAGAGTGCCAAAAGGACTGGAAACTCACCACTTCAGCCCAAGGGTGGAAGTATCAAAGCCCAGAAGGATCCTTGGAAGACTACTGCTAGTCGGACTAGGCTGCTTGGAATTAAAGAGACCTATGAAAAGGACATCTTTTATTAGCTGTGGAGCTCACGCATGTACCAACCAGAGTTCGAAAACCCAAAAACTCGACTCGACTCAAAGTTCAGCCGGGTCAGGTGGACTCAAAGACTTGACCCCACTTCTTGATATATAATAATAATAATAAAATAGAAATTCCATGAAACAGATATTTAAGATAGTTATAAAGCGGATAAAAAATATAAACACAGAATTTACCAACAGCTCATAGCGCATTGGTTAAGATCATTTCCCTCTTCCTTCCGTTTACATTTTACATGCCAAACTGGGTGATGCAGTTTGAGCCCGTGCAAGTCGCATCAAGCCAAGTGGTCAAGTCATCAAGCCGCATCAAGCCAAGTGGTCGAATCATCAAGTCGCACCAAGGACTGAGTTCAACGTCTCAGCTCGAAATCTCTCCAAGTCGAGTTGACTCGGTTGTGCCCCTTAGAGGATGAGAGGCTCTGTTACTGGTGTTGCTTCCAAAAGTACATGTGGTTCAGGCGAGGCTGTCTATCAGTACTTCCATGACCGATTTGTTGTATCGAGCATGATTGTATGTATGGAGTTATGAGGAAAGGAGTACAAAGGACGTCCTTCCTTAATGTTGTTAATGGTAGAGGTGCCCGATGAGCTGGGCCCTACTTGATGTGATGGCAAGGGATTCTGGAGAATGTTGGCCTGAGCCGTAGCATTGGCCAGTGGAGTGATCATGATCTTCTGGCTTTCGATCAAATCTTGGACCGCGTGTTTTAAAGCAAACAGCGGTCTGTTGGATAGCCTCGAGATTGATGATATGTACAGTACTCATTTTCATTGTAGGTGAGTGGTAAAGGATTTGGTGGATGCCTAGGTGGAGTAGTGTGAGAAGTTATTTTTGCACCAACATTGTCATGATTTGACTGTATGTTTATGCTAGTGGAGTGAATTTCCTAACCTACATTGCTTGTTTGTTCTGGTATGAGTATTATGCGTTCCCCCTGGGTTGTTGTTGTTGCTGTTGAGGCGATTGTGCCTGGTATCCCTGTTGAGTTTGTTATTGTTGGTATTGTCGATTTTAATGTTGCTCTTGTTGTTGAGCATATTGATTGCCTTGCGCGGCTGCCACGATATTGTTCACTTTCGTGGTACGTTGTATGGGAGCAGTGTTGTTCCCATTCCCATATTCAATGGGTTTCCTCTCGATTTTATTTCTCTTGATTGAGGGGGCCTGATGTGGCCATGGGGAGATGGTTCCAGCTTTTATCTCGGCCTCTACCTATTCTCCAGCCCGGATGAGTTAGGAGAAGTTTACATAGGGGTACGAAATCAGGTATCTGGAGATGTTCGGATTCACTGAATGGACAATCATGGAGATCTGTTCCTCATCATCAATGGGGTTTCTCATCCTAGCCGCCATAGCCCGCCAACGTCCCACATATGTAGACAATGATTCGTTGGCCTTTTGTCTCAAGGCAGTCAAGTCTGCTCTTCTTGGAGCCATGTTTAGATTGTAAGAGAATCGATCAATGAAGGCTTAGGAAAGTCTTTCTCAAGTCCTAATCTGATGACTATCGAGTGACGTATACCAATCCAAAGTGTCACCCTTGAGGAATTTCTGGAAGAGTCATATCAAGGCTCCGTCATTCCCTGCGATCGTGTTGAACTCCCCATAAAAGGCTTTCAATGTGTTGTGGGGCACCCACTACCATCGTATCTTTTGAACTTTTGTACCTTAAAGTTTTGAGACACCCTGGCATCTAGAAAGGGATATAAATCCCTGAATTTGGTGGATGGATGATCCACTCCTGGCTGCCTTTGCAGCTGGTTTTGCATCAACTGGAGCTATTCTCATAACTCCTCGATTTCTGATCAGTTTGCTTGAGGGTATCTTGCCCCTTGCTACATAGCTTAGGCTATTTCTTCATCATAAGGGTCTATTTCGTCAACCATATAATTTCCATGGACGGGGGATTGTTGAAAAGAAGATGGACTCCCAGTTGCAAGAGATAGTTGGAATTGGACTCCACTCCATTTTGGGGGAGGGTGTGATGTTCAGAAATGGCTCCCGCCTGGGGTATTGCCAAATCCTAATTGTGACTCCCGTTAGGGGGAGCATGTTGGACTCGAAATTGGCCCCCTTCGTGGGCATCCGCTAATTCTTATCTGTGACTCCCATTAGGGGGAGCATGTGTTGTGATCTTATTAGGATTCTTGTTTCCGGGGAGATGTGCTAAAAAATGTGTTGGAATGTATGTGGCAATATGTGTAGGAAGGTTGTTCCCGTTTGTAGGAGGATGTTGGTGATCTTATGTTGATTCAGTAGAAAAAGATAAAATAGGATTTGCTGGTGGAGGAAGGGAGAAGGCGAGAGGAAGTTGTGGGATTGAACTGTTTGGGGCAGTAGGTTGTGGTGCCTGCATGCTCGGTATGATTTCTGGTACCAGGCGAAGTAGTAGTTCCTGCATTACCTTGAGATTTTGAGCCATCTCGTTCATGGCCGCAGTAGCTGGTGATCTGTGGGATTCGCTGGAGGTGCCGGCGCAGGTGCCGGTACTTCGAGAATTGGCAAAGCTGCTGGCTCTTCTTCTTGGCTAGCCATGGCTACGCTAGATTGGGTAGTCATAGCTGGGATTGATGCTCAAGCAAGTGTAAGCCAAAGATTGATTTTTGTATTTTATGGATGCAAATGTATGAAGAATTTCCCTTAAGATTGTAGTACCACATGTTTTCGAGTTGGGTCTCAGCTAGTGTGCTTTAACAATTCCCCAATGGAGTCGTCATTCCGTGAATGCTGGGAAATCGGCGCCCATGCTGGTTTGACGATTTTTCGGGTTTTGGTTTGATAAGGGGTGATCAGGATAACTTGGATTGTTAATGTGAAAGTCTTAGAGTCGCCACTAGCCACTTAATTCAAAATTTTGTAGTCAACTAGAACCTGTAGAATATGTAAAGCCAAAGAATCCGAAGACTCCCTTGCTTTAAGTTAACTCCTGATCTGCGATTCGGGATTCTGAGTAAGAGACCTCAGTTACAAAGAGGGAATGTGTTAGGAACCTTCTTTGCCGGTACGAATATATAGTCTCTACTCCATGTGGTAAAATAATCTTAAGGAATAGGATGATATGATCGAAATAGGACTAGACAAACTCAAATTTCTGATGTAGCAAGATTCGGGATTCCGGGAAACTACAAAGCATACGTCCAAGGAATGTCTAGAAAGGCAAATGCGATGATGCTAAAATAGTATAAAAGAGGACAAGGATACTATGAGTTTCTGATGCGACAAGATCCAATGTTCGACAAGTCACAGAGCATACATTCAATGACAATTTAGAAAAGCAAGGGGGTTGAGAAGGGAAGTAATGATATGATGAATGCTAGTGATGATAGTATAATCTTTGGCTTACTCTTCAAGTAGCTAGGATATTGGATGCACTATTGTTGGAGAGGATTGACTCAGATAGGACTGTTAGAGCCGAGGATGGCTTGGAGGAGGTTAGAAGAAGGCTAAAGATAGGGGCTTGGGGACTCGAATGCTTCCTCTCACTCTCACTCACTTGCTTTTTCTCTCTCTCACTCTCCTCTTAGATTTTTGTGTGGATCTTGGTCTCTTTGAAATGAAGAGAGGTGAAGGCTATTTATAGCCTTTTGGGATGACATTTTAGTAATTCTAGGATTTATGGAGGGTAATTGCTGATATGGCAGCTTGTGATTGGTTTGAGGGGAGAGGAGTGCTATATGACATGCTTTTATAGGCTCTTTGGGTTTGGTAGGATGGTAAACAAAGTGAACTTTGGGGGTAATTCTTTAGGAGAATTGACTTTGAGAGGGGAGACAGTTGTGTGCTTAAAGGAGACACCTATCAATAGGGGGCGGTAATCCGATTACCGCCGGCAGTAGTCAGACTACCGCTCAGACATGGTTTCCCCTCGGGTTTGGCTGGTTGGCGTATTTCAGGACCTCTGGTTGACCCAAAGCCTGTTTTCAAATGTTTGGATCAAAATGGCTAGGTATGTTTTTGAGAAATGGATTGATTTTCGAGTAGGCTCTGGTTCAGATAATGGTTTGAGTTAGGGTTTAGGTTAGGATTAGGCTTGGGGAATGGTTGTGGTTTTCGGCTATGTTCTTAAGGGTCATCCTTGCCTTATTAAGTTGCTAGCCTGGGTGGGGTGTCTACAATAGCCCTCCGCACCTGGGCGGGTAAGGTCAAACCCCCTTCCAACTGACCCCGGCACAGTGGGAGATGCAGCCTACCGATATTTATCCATTATTAGCTCATGAATCCACCAAGTATAGACGTCGGAGCATCCTATTGATACCACAGGGGTTAAGGACTTTTACCCTAGGGACACCTGTGATGCCCTGTAACATCACTAGTTTCGGGTGTCCATAAAATCATCCGCCAGCCATAATAGGGTTGTGGGACTACATCCCTGGTGTCGTTGGGGAGTAGATGCAACGAGTTATATATGATTTACAATGCATAAAATCACACTATTCAAAACATACATCAATTCTGCGCATATCGCACCATCATGCAGGACAACCCTATTCGGTCTGGTCCCCTAAGTATCTCAAGCAAAAAAGGCATATGCTTATAATCAGTCGTTATTAATAACAGGCATACAAATGATGTATATGGGTATATATATGAATAGGCATTGTGTCCATTAGACTAAGCATCTTATCAGTGTCTACCTATTATGCTAAGTACATTACCATGCTATCAAACATAACATGTGATGTTCAGCTTTGAATAGCCCAAAATATAGATAATGGGACCCACCGGTTTGGTGGGCCCCACTAATAATGTAAAGGTATAAGTGGCATGACCCACTTGAGACTAGAATTGCTCACACACTTAGGCCACCAACAATGTAAAACGGTTAATCGGTGAGGATACATTATATACATTATATACATCAAGGTGGAACCCACCATGATGTATATATTACCGCCATTATATACATTATATACATCAAGGTGCCATAGTAGGCCCTACTGATAAGCTGGATGGCATCAAATTATAATGGGCTTACGGAGTCCTTCAATGGAAGGCACTCAATTACCACGATTTCCTCTAGTGCCACCTGCTCGAGGGTCTGGTGGGCTTCATCTATGGGCTTGTGACTTAAATTGTTAAAAATAATAATAATAATAATAATAAATAAAATGGCGGTAATATATACATCATGGTGGGTCCTGCTGCCAGATGGGCACCTAGGATAAAATACAAACATTAATTACGGTGGCTCCTGGGAGGATCTCAACGGTGGACGTCATTGTCCCATTGCTTTTCTGAGGGGTGGCCCACCTGAGATATGGATCGGCCTCATCTATGGTCCCATCACTAAAATGAGCCCCGGAGGAACAGATGAATGGCATGGATAAAAGAGAAACATCAGGGTGGCCCCACGAAGTGGGCCCTGCTGGACAGCGTGCGCAGGCACGCTGCCTACAGCGGGTCCACTTGTGTGGCCCCAAAAGATTTTGATTAAGTTGATAATTGTGTTGTCCCTTCATCCTGGCCGCACCTGGCCAGGATACTGGTCACGTGTGACCGCTACGTGGCAAACAAATAAAATGGTGAGCCACAGGAAGGGGGCGACCGTAGGTATCATTGTCCCCACTGTTTTGAGTGGTGTGGTCCACATAAGACTTGGATATGTCTCATTTTTGGGACCAGGCCTAAAATATGCTGGAGAAACGGATGGGCTGTATGGATTCAACATATACATCAGGATGGGTCCCACGAGTGGAGCCTACCCAAGCTGGATTTATCATAGCGCCCAGGGAGGGGCTAGTGAGGGCGCCCACCTCCACTGTTCCCAGTGGTGTGGTCCACCTGAGATCTGGATATCCCTAAGTTTTGGAGGACTTCCCTGTAATGGCCTGTAGAAGAGGATGGACGGTGTGGATGCAACAAATGCACCAAAGTGGGACTCACGAGTGGCCCACTAGTTGGCTGCAGAAAGGGGGCAGCGCCCCTGGCCCTCTATTCGTATTAGTGTGGCCACCTTGAGATCCAGATCTGTATTATATTTTGGACCCTCGCATGAAATGATGTTTTAAAAAGGATGGACGGTGTGGATTCTACAGAAACAAAAACATCGTGGTGGGTCCCACCCCAGTTCATGCCCAGGTGGGGAAGCGAATTGGCTGGTGTACCGCACATCAGCCATACAGTTGTTGTATCGACGTCAGCAGTTTATGTGGGTCTTACCATGAAGTATGTGTTATATCCAAACTGTCCATCCATTTGGCAAGCTAGTCTTAAGTCTTGAGACCAATAAGATAGATCTAAATATCAAGTAATAAAGTAGTGGGAGATTCAACATCTACCATTGAAACCATTTTTGGGAGACACAGAAGGGAAAAAAAAAAAAAAAAAAATTCCTCTTCATTCACGTCTTTGTGACCCTACGGACAGATTGGATGGAAAATAAACGTTATTGTAGGCCCTATGAATTTCTTACCGGTGAAAATCATTATCTCCCTTTATGGTGTGGTTCAGATGATCTTTGGATATTATTATTTTTTGGATAATGGTGTAAAATGATCTGTAAAAATAAATGAACGGTGTAAATATAATAAATACATCACTGTGGGGTCATGTAACTTTGTTCTCCTTAAACCGTTCGTACAACTCGGTGCTGGAGGAGCGTTAGTGCTCGACTTCGCACAACACGTACCTACAGCAGCTCCCATTCGCTTCCCCCGAGTGGGGCTCCCTCCGTCACGTTGCTGGCAAGTAATGCCTATGCACGTGAGAGGTTTTGTTTTCGATTTTTTTTTTTTTTTGTTTATTTATTTTTTAATTTCTGATGAATGTAGCTACACTGTGGTGATTTATTCGGTCCATCTTGGCTGCCAGCTCACCATGGACTTAACAAATGCCTATGCACGTGAGAGATTCTGTTTTCGTTTTTATTTTCTTTCCTTTTTTCTTTTTCTTTTTTTTTAATTTCCTTATGAATGTGGTTACACTTTGGGGTGATTTGTCCTGTCCATCTTATTTGCCAGCTCACCATGGACCTAATCAATGGCTATGCACATGAGAGATTCTGTTTTCGTTTTTGTTTTCTTTCTTTTCTTTTTTCCTGATGAATGTGGCTACACTGGGGTGATTTGTTCGGTCCATGTTATCTGCCAGCTCACCATGGACCTAATAAATGCCTATGCTTGTGAGAGGTTTTGTTTTCGTTTATGTTTTTTATTTATTTTTTATTCTTTATTTTTATTATTATGATGAATGTGGCTCCACTGGGGTGATTTGTTCGGTCCATCAACTCACCATGGACCTAATAAATCCTGTCTTGGGTAGCGTCCACTTCCCACAAACATTACGGTGTGCATTGAAAAGTTTCAATAATGGTGTCACCACCATCACTGTTTGTCCAGTGTGGCCCACACGAAACCTAATAAATCCTGTCTCGGGTAGCATCCACTTCCCACACCACTACGGTGATTTGTCTCATATTTGGTAGAAAGACATAAAATGATATTTAAAAATAGATGGGCGGCATGGATGACACATATCCTTCATAGTGAGCCCCACGAGTGGGCCACCTTGTGCACCGGAAAAGCAGCAGTGCCTGCTGCTGGGTGCTGGCCACAACAGCGTCCAGGGACGCTTTGCATTCCAGCGCAGCAGATGCTGTTTGCCATTTTTTTGGTTCTGTTTTAGAGTTTTGGTGGGGTCCACTTTAGACCATTCAGTACATCCATCATTTTTATCAGTTCATGGTGGGCCCAAGGAGTATTCGATTAATTTGATCTTTGCATTTTTCCTTCATCATGATCTAAGTGATCAAATCAAGCGTGTTAAATGGAAAATAAATGTTACAACAAGGCACACAAGGTGGTCCATGCTGTGACAACATAACTCACTTGTGGGTGGCCCACTTGGTGCCCCACAATGGTCCACAACATTAAAGGGAAAAAGGAAAGGGAACAAAAGAAGGAAGGGAAGAAGGAAGAGATCGGTCATTGGATGGCCACGAGCAGGCCCAGGCACTATGGGGCCCTCCATGCACAATTAACATATAAATATTGTATGTCCTAACCTTGTGGGCCCATGGAAATAAAAGAAAGAAAGGAAAAAGTAAAAGTTTGTCCTCCCTTATACTCATGATGACGTTGAACGGCCGGATCGGGTCAGATTATAGATTGAATGGCTCAAATGGACCTACCTTCTCCTGAACTCCTCTAACCCTCAAAATTCCCATTAAGCTCTCTCTTAAACACTCTTTGTTTAGGCACTCTTTCTTTTCCCTCTAATGTCTTTCTTCTTTTTCCTCTATAATTTCTCTCTTTCTTTCTCTAATCTTTTGTATCTTTTCTCTCTTTTCTTCTCACTCTTACTTGCTATAAAAGTTGTATAAATGAGAGGAGTTTGGAAATTCATGGTATAATTTCTTAGATAAAGAGGCGAATTTGAAAAGAAGATGGAGGGGTAGGATGGGAAGAGAGAAAGAGAGAAGAGAGTGGCTAATTATGGGCAAGGGTATGGGTTAATGATGGGAAGCATGTGTTTGTTTGACTAATGAGGAGAGAGGAGTGCGTGAGTTATGGATTGATTGGACTACTTCGAGATTTTGTGCAAGTGGAGCCCGCGCCGTATGTGCATTGGGTGGCTCACCTCGAATTGTGCTAAAAACTATAACTTCTAATCTAAGTATCGAAATGGGGTGTGTCACGCGGTGTAGCGCGGTCTCCAAGGTATAAGTCTCGGGTCATTGCGATACTAAAATAGAAATTATAATCGAAGCTCGCCGATCCGGTTCATCTAGAACATGTCGACACTGGAAACGGAGCATACGATCGGTCTCACAGAGTTACGGGTCTTACAATCAAACTCGACTCTAATTAATTTGAAAGCTCAAATCCCTGGGTTATCTTGCCTGAAAATTATCCACATTCACTCTATGAATTCACCACACTTGTATTTTATTATTTATCATTATTAAACATTCATTTTTTATGTGTGGCCCACCTAATGTGTGGATTGGAGACATTTTCATACTAGGTGATCTTGTGATGGGGCCAACTTATTGAAAGTGTTGGCTGTCACACAAACATAATACATTGGAAGGTATTTGTTAGGCAGACGGTCAACTATACTCCAAATCTTCTGGCCTACAAATCTTATCTTAATTAAAATTTTAAATGATGTTTGCTTAAAAACTGTAAATTTTCTGCTATCAAATTTGGAAAAATTGCAAACTTCCGATATTGGGCTCTGGATATGCCCACTATGAATGTATATATGTATGGTTTATCCATCGCCAATCAATTTTTCCATCTCATTCCACGGAATGAGCAGATAATTGAGGTATATCCCAAGCTCAAGTGGACTGCACACAGCAACGGTGGAAATAATGATTTCGATTATTGAAACCTTTCTAGGGACCACAGTGATGTTTATTTGTCATTTAACCTGTTCATAACATCACAAAAAATGAACGAAAGGAAAACATGAATATTGGCTTGATCCAAAACTTCCGCGGCGGTAGACTTTCAATTCATACAGTATCCTGTGGTGTGGTCTACTAGAGTTTTGAATATGCTTTGTTTTTGAGATTAATTCCTAAAATTATTTGGTAAAACGGCCAGAGGGAGTGGATAAAATACATAAATCACAGTGCCCCTACAAAGTTTAGTCAATACGCTTCGCATGCTGACTTCTTCAGTACGCCATCTGCTACCCAAAATTAATAACCAGCGTCCAATGGGCACAAACTCGACCTCCTTATTTATAATTGGGATTTTTCAATATAGCAGCCTGCCTTTTTGGCCATAGACAAAAAAACCTACACGTGGCTGATGCAGTTGCTAACTATCAAAGTATCAGTTTTACCCCTAGTTAATTGTTGGCAGAAAGTTGCCACCACGATGCTTCTGAAAAATCCAGCCCGTCCATCCTTTTTTCAGATCATTCTAAGACATTATACCAAAAATCGGTTGGATCCAAAACTCTGGTGAGCCGCACGAGAGGAAACAGTGGAGATTCATTGACCACTGTTTAAACATTTGTATGACCACAAAAGTTGGGTATAAGGCTAATAGTTTTGTTTTCACTTCATGCCAGTGGTAATGAACTTATAAAACACTTTCTCCAATTTTCCTGTTCACATGGTTGTTGACTTTTGTATTCACCTGATTTTTGGTCTCTTCTCTTAAAATGATCTGAAAAAATGGATGAATGGGACGGATTGTTTAGAAACATCATGGTGGCCCCTCGTTACATCCCAGTGCAGGAACTTCCTGCCAAAGGCTTTTGCAGGAAATATTTTGCAAAATGACCGTACTCCCCTTTTTGTTCGGTTTGAGCCGACCTTGCAAGGAAACGGATTGGCTGCTCCCCCTGCAAGCTCTGTAGCTGATGGTCGGTGCTCTGTAGGCCCCACCATGATGTATGTATTTCATCCATTCCGTTCATCCATTTTTACAGATCATTTTATGTCTTCAAAAAATGAGAGGGATATAAATCTCAGGTGGACCACACCATATGAAAACAATAGTGATTGGATATAAACCATTAAAATCCTCCTAAGGCCCTTATATTGTTTATTTGACATCCAATCTGTTGATTAGGTCATACAGGTCCATATGAAGATAAAAAATAAACATCAGCTTGATCCAAAACTTTTATGGCCTCCAAAATGTTTTTAATTTTTGATCCTCATTCAACACTGTTTCCTGTAATGTGTTCCATTTGAGATTTGGATATATCTCATTTTTGGATTCATATTGTAAAATGATCTCTAAAAATATATGGATGGCATAGATGAAACATGTACATCATGGTGGGGCCCACATGACACCGACCACCAGGCATTGGCTGGTGTCAGGGGGAATATAGCCAATCTGTTTCCACCCTGCAAAGCGCACAAGGATAGGTGGGGTCTGTCTCTACGTGAAGATACGTGCGGTGGTGCACGTGAGCTCATTTTATTGGTTGTGGCCAAACATGAGGCCGATGAACAAGCTCAAGTGGAACACATGGCAGATTAAGCTCAGAAGTTATTCGACCAAAGTGGGTCCACAATGATATTTGTGACCAATTCACTCTGTTCATGGGCATGGGACAAAAAAGAGATGGGAAATTTGGGACTGTGGACCCCACCTTTTATCCGGCTGTTTTTACGAAACCATACAAACTTTGTTTTGCAACTTAGATCTGCGCGTACGGACAGCAAATTTCAAGACGAAAATACCCCTCCTTTCACGGAAATGGATTGGGTACTCCGCCTGCCACCGACCAATAGCAGATGGTCAGTGGTCTGTGGGCCCCACCAAGATGTATTATTTTCATCCATGTCGTCCATATACTTTTCCAGATCATTTTATGGCATGAGACCAAAAATGAGGTATATCCAAATCTCAAGTGTACCACATTACAGGAAACAGTGTTGAATGAGCGTCAACCATTAGAAACCTTTAGGGGGCCCATTGTGATGTTTTTGAGAAATCATCCCCGTCTAAGTTCATTCATAGGGTCACAAAGACCTAGATGAAGAGGAAAAACAACTTTCATAATGATTCAAAACTTCTGTAACCCCTAAAAGGGTTTCAATGGTAGACGTTCAATTCCCCACGGCCTTTTAGTGTGTGGTCCACTTGATAGTTAGATCTATCTTATTTTTTGTCTCAAGACTTAATATGAGCACTCCAAATATTTGGACGGTTTGGATATAACACAGACCTCATGATGAGAGCCACAATAGCAACACAACATTATATTAAAATAAAAAAAAAAAACCCACAGATTGTAGCGGCACTGCCCGCGCAGTATAGCTACGGTTATAATCCGTAGCCATAGTGTATCGACAATTACAATTTTTTAGGCAAACTCGCTGGACAATTTTGGACTTTTTCGATAATATCGAAAGGCTTTCGATATATTGAAGGACATATAGCTACGGATTATAACCATAGCCATAATTGTAGTTTGTGCCAATCTAAACAAATTTTTTATTTTTTATTATTTTATTATTATTATTTTTATTTTTTTACATGGAGAACTTTATTCTACCTACAATATTCTCTAATACATATTTATATAAATATGTATACATAAGCATATAAAATTTTTTTCTCTCTTTTTTTCATTTATTTCTTTATTCATTTAACAAAAATATCTTCTAAATCAAAATTAGTTACTTGACGTACCCTATATGATTTTGGGGTAGAAGAAGCTACTTTAGCCAACCAACCTAGTTATTTTTCAAGATTCCATCAGGTCAATGGTCGAAATTCCATTTCATTCACTTCGCGGTCAATTTCATTCATTTCATTTACTTCGCGATCAATTTCATGTTTGCCCCGCTCAATTTCATGTTTGAGGGGGCAAACATGAAATTGAGAGGGGCAAACATGAAATTGAGTGGGGCCAACGAGAAATTGAGCAAGGCAAACTAGAGATTGAGCAGGGCAAACATGAAATTGAGCGGGGCAAACACGAAATTCAGCGGGGTAAATTGAAAATTGAGCGGGGCAAACATAAAATTGAGCGGGGCCAGCGAGAAATTCAGCAGGGCAAACTAGAAATTGAGCGGGGCAAACATGAAATTGAGCCGGGCAAATTAGAAAATGAGCGAGGCAAACACGAAATTGAGCGGGGCAAACTAGCAATTTAGTTGGGCAAATATGAAATTGAGCGGGACAAACATGAGGTCTGTGTTAGGGATCGAATGTATTTTATATAGGGGAGTAGCTATGTGAGAGAGTTCTGTGAGTCTTATCACGGAGTATATGTTATATCCAGATCATACATCCATTTGGGGAGCTTGTCTTAAGGCTTGATATGAAAAATAAGACAGATCTAACTATCAAGTGGGTGAGGGGGCAAACATGAAATTGAGAGGGGCAAACATGAAATTGAGCGGGGCCAACGAGAAATTGAGCAGGGCAAACTAGAGATTGAGCAGGGCAAACATGAAATTGAGCGGGGCAAACACGAAATTCAGCGGGGTAAATTGAAAATTGAGTGGGGCAAACATAAAATTGAGAAGGGCCAGCGAGAAATTCAGCAGGGCAAACTAGAAATTGAGCGGGGCAAACATGAAATTGAGCCGGGCAAATTAGAAAATGAGCGAGGCAAACACGAAATTGAGCGGGGCAAACTAGAAATTTAGTGGGGCAAATATGAAATTGAGCGGGGCAAACATGAGGTCTGTGTTAGGGATCGAATGTATTTTATATAGGGGAGTAGCTATGTGAGAGAGTTCTGTGAGTCTTATCACGGAGTATATGTTATATCCAGATCATACATCCATTTGGGGAGCTTGTCTTAAGGCTTGATATGAAAAATAAGACAGATCTAACTATCAAGTGGACCACACTGCAAAAATCATTTAGGGAGCTTGTCGTAGGCCTAACATGTTTATTTGCCATCTAACTGGTTCATAAGGTCTCTTAAACATTAATGAGGGGAAAACACAAATATATTTTGTTTCCCACCATTTGCCCCACTGAATTTCATGTTTGTCCCGCTCAATTTCTAGTTTACCCCGCTCAATTTCATGTTTGCCCTACTGAATTTCTTGTTGGCCCCGCTCAATTTCTTGTTTGCCCCGCTGAATTTATAGTTTGCCCCGCTCAATTTTTAGTTTGCCCGGCTCAATTTCTAGTTTGCCCCGCTAAATTTCTAGTTTACTCTGCTGAATTTCGTGTTTGCCCCGCTCAATTTCATGTTTGCCCCACTGAAATTCATGTTTGCTCCGCTGAATTTTTAATTTGCCCGGCTCAATTTCATGTTTGCCCCGCTTAATTTCTCATTGGCCCCACTCAATTTCATGTTTACCCCGCTCAATTTCCAATTAATTTAACCGCGAAGTGATTGAAATTGACCATGAAGTGAAATGGATTTTCGACCATCGACCCAATGGAATCTTGGAAAATAACTAAGTTTGTTGGCTAAATTAGCTTCTCCTACCCCAAAATCATATGTGGTATGTTAAGTAAATCATTTTAGTTTAGGAGATATGCTTGTTGAATAAATAGACAAAAAAATGAATTGAAAGAGAAAAAAAAAATAAAATTATATGCTTATATATACGTATTTATATAAATATGTATTAGAGAAAAATGTAGGTAGAATAAAGTTCTCCATGTAAAAAAAAAAATTACAAATTGCAATGGACTACAGTTATGGCTACGGTTATAATCCGTAGCCATAGCTAAAACTGCAGGAATTTTGAGGCAAACTTGTTGGACAGTTCGAGACCTTTTTCGATATATCGAAAGACCTTCGATACATATTGAAAAAGCAAGGGCTATCGTTATGGCTACGGTTATAATCCGTAGCTATAGGTTCCTGGTTTATTTATTTATTTATTTTGCTGTTGTAATCCCCACCGCCTTTTGTGGGTCCCATCATGAGGTCTGTGTTATATCCAAACCGTCCATCTATTTTGCGAGCTAATATTAAGCTTGAGACGTAAAATAAGACAGATCTAACTATCAAGTGGTGGGCCCTACAAAATTTTTAACGGTGAAAAATAGTTTTCTCGCTGCTCTTTGCGGTGTGGTCCAGTTGATCTTTGGATATGAATTTTTTTTTTTTGGATAATGCTCCGAAATGATCTCGAAATATGGATGAACGTTGTGGATATAATAAATACATAGTTGTGGGCCATGTAACTTTGATCTCTTTTGAGCCGTTCGTACAACTCTCGGTTGGAGGAGCGTAGCGCTCGTCTTCGAGAGGGAGGGGTATTTTCGTCCTCAAATTCGCTGTCCGTATGCACAGGTCTAAGTTGTAAAACAAAGTTTGTATTGTTTTGTGAAAACAGCTGGATAAAAGGTGGGGTCCACAGTCCTAAATTTCTCAAAAGAGATTGACGGAGAGATCAAACAGGTCACACGAACATGAAATAGCTGGGATTAAAAGATATCCGTTTTAGCACTCGTTGAGCCATAGGATGTTTTTGACAAATCCACCCCGTTCATCTGTTTTTCCAGCTCATATTACGTCATGGACTAAAAAATGAGGCGAATACCGATATCCAGTAGGTCAAGTGACAGGAAACAGTGGAAATTGAACGTCCACTGCTAAAGAATCTTGAGGCAATTATAGGTCCCACTTTGCCCTAATACACTAAAATTAGCTGGTAAAACATATGGACAGATTGGGATTTTCACAAATAATAAGGTGGGCCTTACATACGGTGTAGGGTTAAAGTAGCATGCCCATGAATTAAGGCAGCCGGGGAAAATTGGAGAGTGCGGTAAGGTGAGGGCAGTTCCGTTAATACGAAAATAAACAAATTCATTCGTACAGTAAACTAACAGTAGGAGGTTTAATAGCTAACAATGAAAACTATAAGCGGTTTCTCAGAAATAGTTTTAAAGTGGTGGTTTTTGGTCCATAGCTCAAAAGGCAAGCGGCCAAGGGAAAAAGCCTTTTATAATTCAAACCCTATGCATCTGGACAGGAACACCTCGCTCTCTCTCTCTCCCTTCAAAAGGCCTCTCTCTGACCCATGCCTGGGGCATGGATCCTCGTATGTGGCACCGAGTTGCTGCTCTCTCTCTCTGTTGATTTTTTTATTTTTATTTTTATTTTTATTTTATTTTGTCTGTCACTACTCTGTGTGTTGGAATGGTAAACTTCTAATACCAAAAAGTAGAAAATGGGGTGTGTGCATACATCCCAGAGAAGGAATTTAGGGCCTGTTTGGCCAGCCGTATTAGATGGTATTAGATGGGATTGTATTCACAATCCCATCTGATAGATGGTGCTGGCGTGTTTGGAAGAATGCCAGGTGCCTGGATAAAAATTGCTTTGAGTCTCGCGCCTAAACCATGGGATTTCACTATCCTTCCGCTTGGTTTTCCAAATCCCACGCGGGAGTTACAGCGGAAGGGTGAGGGCTCCACTCGTGGGTCCCAACATGATGCATATTTTTCATCCAAGCCGTTCATCTGATTCTCCACACTAGTTTAGCCTTAAAATCAAAAATAAATTGATCTTCATCTCAAGAGGGCTACAAGAAATGGAAAGCTCCAGCGTCAACAACTCTTTTGGTTGCACGCATAGAGTTTTGAAGTGGGTTTCCACTCGTGGGATTCATCGTGAGGTATCCGTTAGATCCACACCATCTATCTCTTTATTCCAATCATTTTAACCCCCGACCACAAAAATTAGTCCGATCCAGCTATCAGGTGGACCACACTACAGGTGACGGTGGTTGAGAACACCTCACGTGAAAGCTCGTCTGGAGTTTCGCCCACCGTTGAAACCTTCCTAAGGTCCAACGTGATGTTTATCTGCAGATCCCACCTGCACATAAGTTAACACAGATATTAAAGAAGAGAAAAAACAAAGATCAGCATCATCGAAAACTTTTGTGGCCCTTAAAAATTTTTGATGGTAGGCATCACTCTCTCTACTGTTCTCTGTAGTGTGGTCCACTCGAGATTTAGATCGGACACATTCTTTGGATAATGTCGATCTCTCCAAATGAATGGTGGGTTTGGATACAAAGCATACATCATGATGGGACCCACAGAACTTGGCAACGTCACTTACGTGGCATGTGCCGAACACGCCCATTCTACAAATTTGTATACCAAACACGCCCATTCTACAAACACGCCCATTCTACAAATTTACCATTACTTGTTGTAATGGTAAATTTACCAAACACGCCCATTCTACAAATTTACCATTACAAGTTAACACAGAACCTGGCTACTCCGCGACCCTCCTGTACGGTTGTATACCAAACACGCCCATTATACAAATTTACCATTACACCGTAAATCCATGTGTTCTGGACAAGATTACCTGACATCATTGCCTTTCCAAATTCAACGACAATTGACAATTGCTGACAGTAGTCATGATAACAATATTTGTAATTCTATCCCATCTAATCCGGTCTAATACAACTGGCCAAACAGACCCCCAGTATTTCCTCTCTTTCGGAAATGTTTTCTACCTCTAGCTAATTGTTCTCCCTCTCTTTGCTCATTTTACTTCTTCTTAATTTCTTTTAAAAAATTATTTATGTCTAGTAAAAATCTGATAAATAAATAATTTACAGTAAGAGGTTTTTCGTGACGTGCGTGAACAAATCTCAACTACTCCCTCTGCCTTTAATTATCTTTGGCGATAGCAGGCGTATCACGTGTTGGAATATTATGCCAAACATCCTAACAAATTATTAGCACCAAAAAAGTAAACGACATGCACACATCTCGATCGGGGCGCAATCTACCCGTCCACCTGAATATATGCCATTAAAAACTTCTGGTTAGCCATGAGAGATTTGAATCAAGCTTACAGCTGTGTTTTCCTTTCATCTAACTCGGGGTGACCTTATCAACATCTTGAATGGCAAATAAACATTAGGTGGGCCATATGAAGTTATTAATGGTGGATATTTAATCCACATTGTTTCCTGCAGTGAGGCCGACATGAGAATTAGATCAGCTTCATTTTTTAGGGACATGCGCCCCTAAAATGAGCGGGAAACACAAATGTACGGGGTGGATATACAACGCATACGTTTTCCATCTGGTTGGAAATAACTCTTAAATCTCGCGATGCAGTTTAACGTGCGTTTTATCTATGCCGTCCATCCATTATGGGCCACGGAAGTTTGATATTTATGTTGTCCTTTCATCCAGTTTTATGTGACCCTGAGAAAAGGTTGATATATAAAATAAGAGTCCGAATCATCTGTTATCAGGTCAACAGAGAATTCCTAATACCCTGAAAATCATTGGAAAAACATAAAAAAAAATAAAAAAAGCTTCGGACGCCAAACCACTGTGGTAACAGGAAAATCCTGTTGACCGGATGACAGAGGATCCCGACTCATAAAATAAACATCACGGTCGGGCCTAGGAAAGTTTCAAAGGTGGGACATTGCCATAACTGCTTCCTATGGTGAGGTCCACTTGAGCCTTGCATTTGTCTCATTTTTCTAGGTTCATATCTTAAAATGACATGGAAAAATGGATGAAGGGTGTGGATAGAACACATACATCATGGAGGCCGGGTTAACAGAGCTTTGAAACGTATACACAGTAACGACGTCGGTGCTGTGTTCTGCACTACGCAACAGGAGTCTATTAAACATATTCTACAAACATTTGTGGTGGATCCGTACGTCCTCCTATATAAGACCGGATCATATGACACTCTCTCAATAGAGTAATTTCAATCAGAAGCTGCAACTGCAAGACATCAACTACAAGTGGAGGAAAGTAGAGGAATTGCATCGTCCCCTACCACCGTGATGGCCGAAGAACCTGAGGAGATCACACAAGAAGCCCAGGAGTGGTATATTTCCTTATTTGGCGTAGATGGCCCGCAACATGATTCGGAAGCCAGGTCCGAACATCAGATACCGAAGGCGCCGGCCAAATTTTGTGAGTATGAAAAGGACAAAAAGTATTTCGATCCTCAAATGGAGGAAAGTAGAGGAATTGCATCGTCCCCTGCCACCGGGATGGCCGAAGATGACCAGCAACCCGATCCAGAACCCAGGCCCGATCCAAGTAGGGAGTGGTTTATTTCCATATTTGGTGAAGATGACCAGTAACCCGATCCGGAACCCAGGCCCTTTGGTTCCCCAATTAGGGTATATAACCAGCAACCCGATCCGGAACCCAGGCCCTTTGGTTCCACAATTGGGGTATATAACCAGCAACCCGAATATGACCAGCAACCCGATCCGGAACCCAGGCCCGATCCAAGTAGGGAGTGGTTTATTTCCATATTTGGTGAAGATGACCAGCAACCCGATCCGGAACCCAGGCCCTTTGGTTCCCCAATTGGGGTATATAACCAGCAACCCGATCCGGAACCCAGGCCCTTTGGTTCCACATTTGGGGTATATAACCAGCAACTCGAATATGACCAGCAACCCGATTCGGAACCCAGGCCTTTAGTTCCACAATTGGGGTATATGGCCAGCAACCCGATCCGGAACCCAGGCCCGATCGAAGTGAGGAGTGGTTTAGATCCATATTTGGGGTAGATGACCAGCAACCCGATCCGGATCGGATACCGAAGGTGCCGACCAAATTTCGCACGTATGAAAACAAGAAGTACTTCGTTCCTGAGGTGGTGTCCTTGGGACCTTACCACCACGATAAGGTTGATCTCGAGTCAATGGAGAAGCACAAGATCACGGCAGCTAAACAATTCACATGTGAAACTGAAGGGAAGGAAGCGATCTACGAAAAGTTCATGTATTTGACAGGGGAGTGGAAAAGGTGCTACGATGCCGAGGTGGTGGCTAATATGAGCGACGATGTTTTCGCAGGCATGATGTTCTTGGATGGTTGCTTCGTTTTACATTTCATCGAAATGATTAATAAGGGAGGAATAATCACGTTAGAGATAAGCAATGACCGCATTCATCGCATTATTCGGGACATGTTCTTGATCGAAAACCAGCTCCCATTCGAATTCCTTGATGCATTGATGAACTTGCGACGGGGTAGTGTGAGAAAAGAAAAGATCTTCGAATTCACCAAATCGGAAGTCCTCAGGCCCATGGGTATGTTTGATCCGGTGCATTCTCGGCCGTCGAATTGGCACAAAGTAGTTGATGGCAGAGAACATGATCGCCCGCTTCACCTCCTCGACATTCTCCGGACCATTTTGCTGGACTTCTCTCCCTCCAATTTGACAAAAAAGGAAAGCTACGGACCGCGTTACTTCGGCTCCGTTATGGAACTCAAGGAGATTGGGATCAGATTCAAGACGAGACACATGAAATCTTTGATGGGCATCAGATACAAGGAAAACTTATTGTGCCCACGGCTGTTGCTTCCGACAATGTACATCAACGATACAACCATATCTCAGCTTCTGAACTTGACAGCCTTCGAGGCGTGCTCCGACCCATATTCCGGATGCAGTGTTACCTCCTACATTCATTTTATGAATTCTATCATCAAAGATGGCGCCGACATGAAGGAGCTCCGGTCCAAGGGCATACTCCACCATTCCCTCAACAGTGACGACGAGGTGGTGCGTCTATTCGATAAGTGGCCGGCCGATGTGATGAACGATCTCGAACTGTACATCGATATCAGGAAGCGTATCCGCGGGCACCGTAAAAGGAGAGTGAAGATATCCATAGCTACATGGTTGAACAAATATTGGGGGAGCCCATGGACTGCCATCTCTTTCGTGGCTGCAGTTCTCCTTGTCGTCTTCACAGCCATTCAGACGTACTTTACCGCCTTCCCTCGAGGTTAAGGATGCGTTTTGCCTGTGACCATTTCTAGATATTTTACTAATTATCTAGTTAGGATTTCCAAAATTCTGTGAAAGAAGAGATGCTCTTTTCCTATCCTCATCGATCGAGTGTATTTTCATTATCTTTCCTTCTATTGTTGCGATCGTCTGTAGCTACGGTACTTTCAAATTATCGTGTGTTGTATTTGTATCTGCATGCATCCGTATTTGTAACGTATTTGGATGGAATTTTTATCCTTCTATTATATATATTTGCTTTTTCAATAATTATAATAATAAAAAATTACTTCCATGTATTGAGTGTTGCAGAGTGTGAAGTTGACCGAGATTAGCATTCTATTCAGACACGAGTGAAAACTTTGGAAGCAGAATGCATCCGGACGCGGACACGAGTGAAAATTTTTATTTTTTTTTGCTGTTGTAATCCCACCGCCTTTGTGGGTCCCATTATGAGGTTTGTGTTATATCCAAACCGTCCATCGATTTGGCGAGCTCATATTAAGCTTGAGACGTAAAATAAGACAGATTTAACTATCAAGTGGTGGGCCCTACAAAATTTTTAACGGTGAAAATCAGTTTTCCCACTGTTCTTTGTGGTGTGGTCCATTTGATTTGGATATGATTTTTTTTTTTTGGATAATGCTCCAAAATGATCTCTAAATATGGATAAACGTTGTGGATATAATAAATACATAGTTGTGGGGCCATGTAACTTTGATCTCTTTTGAGCCGTTGGTACAACTCTTGGCTGGAAGAGCGTCAGCGCTCTTCTTCGAAAGCCAGGGGTATTTAAGTCCTCAATTTCGCTCCCCGTACGTGGAGGTCCAACTTGCAAAAGAAGGTTTGTCTTCTTTCATAAAACCAGCCGGCTAAAAGGTGGGATCCACGGACCTAATTTTCTCAACTTCTTATTAGCCACGAGAGATTTGAATCAAGCTTATAGTTGTGTTTTCCTTTCATGTAGCTCCGATGTGACCTTATCAACATCTTGAATGGCAAATAAACATTATGTGAGCCACATAGGAAGTTATTAATGGTGGATATTGAATCAACATTGTTTCCTGCGGTGAGGCTCACATGAGAATTAGATCAGCTTCATTTTTAAGGGACGTGTGCCCCTAAAATGAGGGGGAAACACAGATGTACGGGGTGGATATACAACACGTACGTTTTCCCTCTTCTTGGAAATAACTCTTAATCTCGCAATGCATTTTAACGTGCGTTTTATCTATGCCGTCCATCCATTATGGGCCACAGAAGTTTTAGATCAAGTTGATATTTGAGTTGTCCTTTCATCTAGTTTTATGTGACCCTGAGAAAAGGTTGATATATAAAATAAACATCACGGTGGGGCTAGGAAAGTTTCAAAGGTGGGCCATTGCCATAACTACTTCCTGTGGTGAGGCCCACTTGAGCATTGGATCTGTCTCTTTCTCTAGGGTACTCGAGGCGTATAGACAGCAGGTTTCAGCCAGCGAGTTTATTCGCTGTAACATTAATTTGCAGGCTAGACCTAGGGTTGTACGGATGAACTTAAAAAGACTAAAATACCCTTCTATTTACAACTGCTTTTCCTGACTGTCTAAGAGTATTTTGGTAAAAATAGCAGCTGCTTAACCCTAAAAAGTCGCTTTTCCAATACTAACTTTCCGCCCAGCGAAAATCCTAAAGGCATTGTACGGACTCATCCGTTCGCCATATTATTTCTTTTTCTAAGTTCTTACCTTAGAATGACATTGAAAAATGGATGGAGGGTGTGGATAGAACACATACATCATGGAGGGGTTACCAGAGCTTTGCAACGTATACACAGTAATGACGTCGGTGCTGTGTTCTGAACTAAGCAACAGGAGTCTATTAAACATATTCTACAAACATTTGTGGTGGATCCGTCCTCCTATATAAGACCGGATCATGTGACACTCTCTCAATAGAGTAATTTCAATCAGAAGCTGCAAGACATCAACTAGAAATGGGGGAAAGTAGAGGAAGTGTATGGTCCTCTGCCAATGGGATGGCCGAAGGATATCCAATTGAGGAGTGCTGGTATCATGCCATATTTGGCCGAGATGGCCCGCAATCGAGGAGTGCATCGTCCCCCGCCAACGGGATGGCCGAAGAAACTGTGGCGATCACACGCGAAGCCGTAAGAGATCTAAGTGATCAGGAGTGGATTATTTCCATATTTGCCGAAGATGGCCAGCAACACGATTCGGAAGCCAGGTCCGAACAATATGAGATCCCGAAGGTGCCGGCCAAATTTCGCGAGTATGAAGAGGACAAGAAGTACTTCGATCCTCGGGTGGTGTCCTTGGGACCTTACCACCACGGTAAGGATCATCTCAAGCAAATGGAGAAGCACAAGATCAGGGCAGTTAAACAATTCGTCGACGAATCGAGGGGAAAGATATTGTACGAAAAGGTCAAGGAATTGACAGCTGGGAAGTTGAAAGAGTTCTACGATGCCGAGGTGGTGGGCAAAATGAGCGACGTTGATTTCGCACGCATGATGTTCTTGGATGGTTGCTTCGTTTTACATTTCATCGAAATGATTCATGAGAGAAGAATAATCATGTCAGAGATAAGCAATGACCGCATTCTTCTCATTATTCGGGACATGTTCTTGATCGAAAACCAGCTCCCATTCAAAATCCTTGATGCATTGATGAACTTACGGGGCAGTGTGAGAAGAAAAAATATCTTGAAATTCATCAAATCGGAAGTCTTCTTGCCCATGGTTATGTTTGGTCCGGTGCATTCTCGGCCGTCGAATTGGCAAAAAGTAGTTGATGGCGGAGAACATCATCTCCCGCTTCACCTCCTCGACATTCTCCGGACCATTTTGCTGGACTTCCCTCCCTCCAAGTGGAAAACAAAGCAAAGCTACGGACCGCGTCACTTCGGCTCCGTTATGGAACTCAAGGAGATTGGGATCAGATTCGAGAAGAGAAGCATTAAATCTTTTATGGGCATTAGATACAAGGAAAACTTATTGTGCCCACGGCTGTTGCTTCCGACAATGTACATCAACGATACAACCATATCTCAGCTTCTGAACTTGACGGCCTTCGAGGCGTGCTCCGACAAATATTCCGGATGCGGTGTTACCTCCTACATTCATTTTATGAATTCTATCATCAAAGATGGCGCCGACGTGAAGGAGCTCCGGTCCAAGGGCATACTCCACCATTCCCTCAACAGTGACGACGAGGTGGTGCGTCTATTCGATAAGTGGCCGGCCGATGTGATGAACGATCTCGAACTGTACATCGATATCAGGAAGCGTATCCGCGGGCACCGTAAAAGGAGAATGAAGATATCCATAGCTACATGGTTGAACAAAAATTTGGGGAGCCCATGGACTGCCTTCTCTTTCGTGGCTGCATCTCTCCTTCTCGTCTTCACAGCCATTCAGACGTACTTGGCCGCCTTCCCTCGAGGTTAAGGATGCGTTTTGCCTGTGACCATTTCTCGATATTCTACTAATTATCTAGTTAGGATTTCCAAGACTCTGTGAAAGAAGAGATGCTCTTTCCCTGTCCTCACCACTGTATTTTTATTATCTTTCCTTCTATTGTTGCGATCGTCTGTGTCTACGATAGTTTCAAATTATCGTGTATTGTATCTACATGCATCCGTATTTGTGACGTATTTTGATGGAATTTTTATCATCTATTATGTATAAACTTCCATGTATTGAGTGTTGCAGAGTGTGAAGTTGACCGAGATTAGCGTTCAACTGAGACACGAGCGAAAACTTTGGAAGCTGATTAGCTACTGACAGGTTGAGTAGCGAGACTGCTACTGAAGTGACGTCACCAAGTTCTCTGGTCCCAATATGATGTATTTTTTGTATCCACTCCGTCCATCCATCTGGGGAGATCATTTTACGGTAAGAAGCAAAGAATGAGTAACATCCAAAGCTCCAGTGGACCCACCACAGAAAACAGTGGGGAGAGTGACGCCACCGTTAAAAACTTCTAAAGGCCACAAAAGTTTTCGATTAAGCTGATATTTGTGTTTTCCCTTCATTCATGTCTTTGCTAACTTTTGAACAGATTGGATTTCAAAAAAGAGAAAGACTGTAGACCCCACCTTTTATTCAGCCGTTTTTACGAAAGAAGACAAACTTTGTTTTGCAAGACCTACTCATACGGACAGCGAATTAGGACGAAAATACCCCTCCCTTCCTTGAAGACGAGCGCTGACGCTGCTCCAACCGAGAGTTGTACGAACGGCTCGAAAGAGATTAAAGTTACATGCCCCACAGCTATGTATTTAATATATCCACAACGTTCATCCATATTTAGACATCATTTCAGAGCATTATTCAAAACAAAAATCATATCCTAAGATCAATTGGACCACACCACAAAAGCAGTAGAAAACTGATTTTCACCGTTAAAAATTTTATAGGGCCCACCATAACATTTATTTTCCATACAATTTATTCATAAGGTCACAAAGGCCTGGATGAAGAGGGAAAAAAAAATTTCATAGTGATCCAAAACTTTTGTTACCCCTAAAAGGGTTTCAATGGTAGACGTTCAATTCCTGCCTTTTACAGTGTGGTCCAATTGATAGTTTGATCTATCTTATTTTTCGTCTCAAGCATTAATATGAGCTCGCCAAATAGATGGACGGTTTGGATATAACAAAGATCTCATGATGGGACCCACAAAAGCAACAAAAAAAAAAAAAAAGACCGCCGCGGCACCGCATTCTGTGGAGTCTGGCCACGGATATAGCTATGGTTATAATCCGTAGCTAATGTGTATCAAAAATTGCAGCATTTTGTAGGCCAACTCGCTGGATAGATAATATCGAAAGACAGTCGGTACATCGACGCAATTATGGCTATGGTTATAATCCGTAGCTAAATGGTCCCACTGACTTTTCCCACTATCTATAACTCACTAGCTTTTCTTCTTTTTTTTCATTGTAATCCCCAAGACATTTTGTGGGTCCCATTATGAGGTATGTGTTATATTCAAACCGTCCATCTATTTGACGAGCTCGTATTAAGGCTTGAGACGAAAAATAAGACAGATCTAGCAATCAAGTGGACCACACTGTAAAAAGGCAGTGGAGGATTGAAAATCTACTATTGAGTGGGCCAAATTGGAAATTGAACGGGGCAAATTAACTGGAAATTGAGCGGGGCAAACATGAAATTGAGCGGGGTAAACATGAAACCGTCCATCTAGAAATTGAGCGGGCCAAACTAGAAATTAAGCGGGGCAAAGGGCAAACATGAATTTCAGCGGGGCAAACATGAAATTGAGCGGGGTAAACTAGAAATTGAGCGGGGCAAACATGAAATTGAGCAGGGCAAACTACAAATTAAGCGGGGCAAACTACAAATTGAGCAGGGCAAACTAGAAATTCAGCAGGGCAAACATAAATTTCAGCAGGGCAAACATGAAATTCAACAGGGCAAACATGAAATTGAGCGGGGCAAACTAGAAATTGAGCGGGGCAAACATGAACTTGAGCGGGGCAAACTAAAAATTCAGCGGGGCAAACATGAAATTGAGCGGGGCAAACATGAACTTGAGCGGGGAAAACATGAAATTCAGCGAGGCAAACATGAAATTCAGCGGGACAAACTAGAAATTCAACGGGGCAAACATGAACTTATGTAATGCCTTAAAATTCGGGGGTCGAGTATGAACTCAACTCCCGAGTTCCAACGCATCACTTATGCAACATACATAATGATGTTTAAATGTTGTCTGAGTTAGAGCAATAAACATGAATGAGATTATACCAAAACAGTAATTCATACTCCAGTTCAATTGTATAAAGGCAAGCGGAAGACTGAAATTGTATATTTAAGGTATGTAAAGAACAAAATTTTTATGAACACCTGAGTATGAACACTAACTGAGTACCCATATACATATACTGTTTCTGAATCAAAAATCAAAATACAGTCTAAAAGATGAGTCCTGAAATCTCCGCGATACAATCGGTCTAAGCAAAGCCGTCAGAGTACTGCATAAATGAGAACTTATCCTGGTCTTCATCGAAATTGGGCTCCGGCTCCTGAACCGACGCGCCGTCTATACTTGTGACAAAGTCTGGTTGGTGTTGCAAACACCGTCCCGTAACGTGGGAGTGAGTAGCTAACTCAGTGGAACAATAAAGCATAGGTTAACATGTTATCAACTCAATCAAGCAGTAATGATAAAGCAGTACAAATCAAACAAGTTTAACTACTCTTATTAAATGCAATAATGAAATGACATGATGATGTATGCCCTTGCCAAACCACCCTCATGCGACATCATCTTACGTTCGCGAATGCATACCTCCCTCAGTGCTCCACATCTACTAGGCACATGCGGTGCGATGATGAGCATGATTACCGAGTTATTATTAGTTTATTTCAAACAGCAGTATTGGGAAACTAAGGTACCTCTCTTGTATCATTCCCAAACATGATCCATTCTAGGGCCGTCAATCCTAGTTAATCTCATACAGTATTATGGTTCGAGAGGCATCGCGAAGGCATCGCAAAGGGCTCGTCACCTGTCAACATGGATACAGATCTCACCGTATGCGGCTCAATTGCTGACCGTCAGCTCGAGTACAGGTCTCACCTACTCGGCTCAATCGCTGGCCGTCAGCTCGAATACAGGTCTCACCGTACTCGGCTCTACTCATACTCTAGTTGCTGTGAAGGGCTCGACGCCAATCACAGACCTTTGGAGTATACTCGAAGATACTACAGAGGACTCGTCGCCCGTCAGCACGAGCACAGGTCTCACCGTACTCGGCTCTCGCCGTAAGTATCGACAGCTCGAATACAGTGTCTCATACCACCGTATTCGGATCACGAGTTTGGGTTGCTCAATGGTCACTACGGGGAGGCACTTGGCCCCAGCATAGGCCGACAGCTCAGCCACGGTGTCCCATACCACCATGTCCGGCTCATGAGTCTTAGCGGATCGAGGTACCATGGTTAACGGGATTGCCAATGGTAAGTTTAGTACCCTAGGTTCAAACAGTAATGACCAAACATGGTGAACACACATTCGACATATCGGGTTACTTGACGAGCCTGACTAGCTCGAGCGCACAACAAGTTGGGCGATATGAAGCGCAAAAGCACTCCGTGTGGCCAACCACTATCGCCAACCGAAGTACGACTCGGGTTCGTCAGACACATCCCTTGTGCGCGACATGAATCTCAGCCACAACCTCAAGTCTGGTACCGAATGTCTGGACTATAGACATAGTCCCAACCTCAATCAATTTTCATCCATAGCATGTGGAGTAAAGCATGATAAACAAAGTAATACAAGCATGTTAGTAGGCATGTCATAAGGCATGTTATGAAGCATGATATAAAGCATGCTATAAAGCATGTTGTAAAGCATGTTATAGAGCACTATACAAATAGGGATACAAATACATATACATCATAAGTGAGTGGTTAGAGTAAACAACCACATGGAGGGAATCATACATGACTCTAAGGTAGTTGAGAATTCCATCTCAGCACCGAACTACAGTACTAACACCTAAGCATTTACACTCACAAGCATTTACGCAAACACTTAGAGTACACTATTCCAACATACATGACGTATGTTAGTAAAATACGTATTAGGGCTATCCTTTCGCCAAGCGAGTATTTTATCCATGTATATCATAATCATACAGCAATTAATCATGACAATTGCATTTTCAAAATTTATACATATACGGTATTTCTAGAATACACAATTTCAACATACATAGTGTTTATAAGCAGACATGTATTACGGCGATTCCTTTCGCCAAACAAGTATTTTATCCATATATCGTATAACCATACATCAAATAAACATGTCAAACACTTTTCCAAAAAAAATACGTATACGGTATTTCTACGTATACCTAGAGTATGTGAAATTCCATATTCTACAACTTTAATCGAAACAGAACACGGAAAGCACTTTGTACATGTGCATTTGCATGCAGATCATGAATCTATCATTATCTGACATTGAAAACGTTGAAAACTGTAACCTATACACCTAAAGTCCTCACCTTGCTCCTTGGAATCTCAACGGATCAGCAAGGTTCGATGAGCTTCCGTATTCGGGAGTTTCCTAGCCTAAAGAGTGAAATCGGTTAGCTATTTCATAACCTATAGCCTATACACCTCAAAACAGATCTAGGGTTAGGGTTTCTCACCTTAAGACGGAGTTGGTATCACCGGGAAAGCGTCTGGAAAGAGGCGGTGCAGCCCGTGTGAAGATCGAAGGCAGTAGGAGGAAGGTGCTCCCACAAATCCCAAGTTTTCTCTCCCTTTTCTCTCTCTCTTCCTAGGGTTTTGTCCCAAATTCGTATGGCTGTGAGAGGGGCTGTTTTAAGGCCCTTATATAGCCTAAAACCTTTCTAAAATAGACTCCTGTTCAAGGGGTACGTCTATTATAAGCATTTCGGCGCTTTTCCAGCTCAAAAGAGGGTTTCTGGTGGCCCTCCTTGAGCCAAACGTCAGACTTAAGCTCACAACTCGTGGATCTATGTGGGATTACGTTTTTGTCTCGGTCGGATTCCCAGATCACACGTGCCGGACCATTTTCAGTTCAACGGTCAGTGGGCCACGATCCGAAATTTCAAGTACATGTAAATGTTCCTGAAATTTTTCCTGATCCGAGGGTGTAATTTGGTCTGATTCTGACAGTCTGGTTGCTTAATACTGATCCGCAAGCGAGTGGTGCCAGATCACTATTCCAGATATTTATTTTGTAAAGAAAATGGTGGTTTTCACACTCCCTCACTCCGGACTCAAGCGAATGACCGTGGGACGTCATTTGGACTTGATTTCCGAGATGGTTGTCAAGCCCAGTGAGGCGGTCCTAGTTCCTTAACTTCGTTTTAATCGGACTTCCGATGTGCGGTCTAGACCTAATACGAAGTTTCAAGTCATTCCCGAGAGTAGCCGGGTAATGAGTTTGATCCTAAACTTTAGGGTACCCTAGAGTCAATGATTTTGCAAGTTTTGGATATTGTAGATCGTGTTTAAAGCGATCCCAACGGATTTCATGGCTAATCGAGTTTTGCACTTAGTTAACTTTGTTAAATTTCTAAAGGATTTAATCCTAATTGATTTCTGGTCGAGGTGGTACTCGAGCCAAAGTACGGAAAGTTACGGGTCGTTACAACTTGAGTGGGGCAAACATGAAAATGAGCAAGGCAAACTAGAAATTCAGCGGGGTAAACATGAAATTGAGCTGGGCAAACTAGAAATTTAGCGGTGTAAACATGAAATTGACCTTGAAATGCATGGAATTGACCGTGGAGTGAAGGAGAATCACCGGGATTGACCGTGAAATGCATGGAATTGATCGTGAAGTAAATGAAATGAATGAAATTAACCACGAAGTGAATGAAATGAATTTTCGACCATCGACCTTTTGGAATATTAAAAAATAACCAGGTTGGTTGGCTAAAGTATCTTCTCCTACCCCAAAATCATATAGGGTACGTCAAGTAACTAATTTTTGTTTAAAAGATATTCTTGTTAAATGAATAAAGAAAGAAATGAAAAAAGAGAGAGAAAAAAAAATTTATATGCCTATATATACATATTTATATAAATATGTATTAGAGAAAATTGTAGGTATAATAAAGATCTCCACGTAAAAAAATAAAAAATAAAAAAATTTGCTTTCACCGGCACCGACTATAGTTATGGCTATGGTTATAATCCGTAGCTATAGTGAAAATTGCAGGATTTTTGAGACAAACTCGCTGGTTGATAAATCGATAAATGGCTACGGTTTTAATCCGTAGCTAGAGAAAGCATCGTAGCCAAAGTTCCTTTTTTTTTAAATTTTTTTAATTTTTTTTTGCTGTTTAAATCCTCACCGCCTTTTGTGGGTCCCATCATGAGGTCTATGTTATATCCAAACCGTCCATATATTTGGCGAGCTCACATTAAGGCTTGAGACAAAAAATAAGATAGATCTAACTATCAAGTAGACCACACTGTAAAAGGCAATGTGGAATTGAACGTCTACCATTGAAACCCTTTTAGGGGCTATAGAAGTTTTGGATCATTATGACATTTGTTTTTCCTCTTCATCTAGGTCTTTTTGACCCTATGAATGAACTTAGATGGGGAGGATTTCTCACAAACATCACAGTGGGCCCCCAAAAAGTTTTTAATGGTCGACGCTCATTCAACACTGTTTCTTATAATGTGGTACACTTGAGATTTGGATATATCTCATTTTTGGTCTCATCATAAAATGATGTGAAAAAATATATGGACGGCATGGATGAAAAGAATACATCATGGTGGGGCCCACAGACCACCAACCATCCGCCATTGGCTGGTGGCAGGGGGAGTACCCAATCCGTTTCCTTGAAAAGGAGGGGTATTTTCGTCCGGGAATTTGGTCTCCGCACGTGCAGGTCTAAGTTGCAAAACAAAGTTTGTATTGTTTCATAAAAACAGCTCGATAAAAGGTGGGGTCCACAGTCCTAAATTTCTCTTAAAAAAAAAAAACATCACCGTGGGCCTTTGAAAGGTTTCAACGGTGGGCATCGATCTTCTCGCTGTCTTCTGTGGTGGGGTCCACTAAAGCTTTGGATCTGCCTCATTCTTTCGATCATGCCTCAAAATAATATCTCAAATGGATGGACGTTGTGGATACAACACATGCATTATAGTGTGAGGCCCACATAACTTAGTGACGTCACTTCAGAGTCCCTACTCAACCTGTCAGCTGTAGCTAATCCGCATCCATTGCATCCTTATCTGTGGGCCCATCACGATGTATAAGTTTTATCCATGCCGTCCATCCATTTTTCCGCATCTCATTAGGATATAAGCCTAAAAATGAGGCAGATCCAAGGCTCAAGTGGACCATACAGTGGCGATTCAACAACCATTGTTGAAACCTTCTTTGAGCCCACCATAATATATGGGTTTTATCCACGCCGTCCATCTATTTGTTCAGATCATTTTAAGATATGAGCCCAAAAATGACACGGATCCAAGGCTCATGTAAACCATGCAACTGCCATTGTACGCCCACCATTGAAAATTTCTTAAAGCCTACCGTGGTGTTTATTTTTGTCCAAATATCCGCTTGAGCAAAACTGCAGCTCTAAAGAAGCTTTTAATGGCGGGCATTCAATTCCTGCTGCGTGGTCTGGAGTCGCCTCATTTTTGGGCTCCCTTTCCAAATGAATGGATGATTTGGATAAAACACATGCATCAATGTGCAGGGCTATAGAGTCCATGCCTCACTCACAAACTTGTTACCCAATCCCCTACCAAAATCTTACCATGGACCTACCTTGAAGTATGTGTTTTATGTCCTTGCGTATCCATCTGTCTTTTCAAATAATATTAGGGCACGTCCCAAAGAAATGATGCGATCTAATTCTCAAGTAAGCTGCACCGCATCATAGGAAATAATGGAGATTGAATGCCCACCTTTAAAAACTTCTTATGTAATAGTCCAAATTTTTTCAACCCAAGTACATACCCGTGCTCAAGAATTCCAAATGTTAATAATGTATAAATTGAATGATTTAAAAATCATACTTTTTTTTTTTTTCATTTAGATCACATCTAGTTACATTTAGTAAGGTAGTCATTCACGAGAATAAAATCGACTGTATTTATTATTCTATTAGATTAAAAGAATTCAACAAATTATCAAATCCCCTCTTAATGAGAGCTGATTACATTATCAAAGCTTGTAGCAAAAATAAACAAAACTAAGTTGTAAAACTATTTTCTTATTCATTCAGTGTAATCTTCCATGGAGGGATGGTTCTCTGGGTCTTCAATCCGTACATCACCCACATCATATGTACGGTTGGAGAGGGTCAATGCTTTACTCATAGTGATGATTATAATCCTTTAAGATTAACAATAATTCAAGAGATTCATACAAGTAATGTAAGGGTTCCGATATATCTCGTACTCCACCACTACGAGTGGTATCGGTATGTACAACCAATCTATATGAATGTATGCCTAGCAAAGTGTGTGCGGCTCATCATACGTAGTGATCATTATCACAATGTGGAAAGTATTTCAAAATATCCGACTTGCTTCGCATTCTCACACTACGGAGATTTGTTGGCGTGTCCAACGTTAACATGAATTTATGCGAACATCTCGAGGCGACACAACAACGCGATTAGAGAATTTACGTAACACGATGAGTTCATGTAGTGACTATTTGCGACATCCAATCATAAGAAGTGATGTAACACGCATGACAATTTACTTACATCAATTGTACACCAGGGATTACGTGCCGACCAAGAGGATCGCTACCCGTAATGCATTACGTCCACAATAAAATATATGAATCACTAGATGTAAGACCTCTCACACATCACTTGCACCAAAGGGGAAATAAATTGAATCATGAGAGTTTTGAAATTCTAAGACACATGCCCAAGCTTAAAGGGAGGTAGCACAAGGCTAACATAATAAAGGATAAGAGTAGCAATAAGCTAACTCAACTAAAGGGAAGAGTAACAATGGCTAACTCAACAAAAAAAAAGAGTAACAAGGGCTAACTCAACATAATTGGTAAAGGCAAGGGCAGAGCTTGTATCCATCGCTCCACATAAATTAATAAAGATCATGCGTAATTAAAATCATACCATAATTCTCAAATGATAAATAATTGATGGTGGTAAATCAAACAGTTGCAGGGAGAATTCGCAGTAACATGAAAACATGTAAAAGGCAAGATAAATCATATCAACCCAAGTTAATGTAAACTTAAAGGAATCACTCACCTTAGTCTTAGATCTAAACTCGAGGTGAATATCCATGTACGAAAGCTTCTACATGAATCATGACATCGTTTGAGCTAGAGAGAGATACTATATGTTTGAAGAAGGAAACGGATGATGGACATCTAGGCTTCTCTTTCTCTCTCTTTCTTTCTTTTTCTGTTTCTTTTTCTTTTTCTTTTTCTTTTTCTCCCTTTCTCTTTCTCTTTATCTCTATCTTTCTCTTTCTCTTTATCTTTCTTTCTTTTTCTTTCTCTTTATCTTTATCTTTCTTTCTTTTTCTTTTTCTTTATCTTTCTCTTTCTCTCTCTCTTTATCTTTCTCTTTCTCTTTATCTTTCTCTTCCTTGGGCGTTGGGAAAGTTGGACATGTGGGTGAAGAAGGGATGCACACTCTTTTTATAAAAGAGTGGGCGTGGGTGTGTGAATTGTGGAAAAATCTTAAATTTAAAATTTCACCTTTTATAGTAAAAGGAAGGAACTGGCTTCAACCTTCAACGGCGCAAGATCATAGATCGGGGTCTAAATTTTGTATAATCTCGTAGTCATATGAGACCAAATTTCAGTTACGATGGACGGCAGGAAGTTGTTAAATTAGAAGATCTAGATTTATAATAAGTTGATAAGCCTCGAAAGGATAATTTCGCACCTAAGCAAAAGCTTACCAAAGTGCTGTCTTCATATTTCACACTTGGTCCATATGATGGTAAATCCAAGTCATTCATATGAAGAGAAATATCCTACTACGATTACCCATGACCTTTCTTCACTCGATGGACACCAAAATCAACGGTTAAGGGCCTGATTTATCAATTGGGTCACTTTTACAATTATCTAAGAGCTGAAATTTGACATGTATGGTAATTTATGATACATAGGTATGATATAAAATTTCACATCAAATGGATCGTGGGAACCATGTGATCTAGAATCCAAGGGTCTAAGTTATTAGCAATTTTGTAATTATTGCTGATATGAGAGTTTGGGGAAATCTAATGGTTCTACATGGTTATAGGCACGTTTCTAAGTAATTCTTACAAAAGGATTTATATATAAATCATTATGAATAAAAAATTATTCACCAAATTAATTAAGGGAATGTACATAAATTAACCAACATAATAGATGGTCAAATGACATGTTAAAAATAGAAGTGTTTAATGGTTAGTACTCTGATCATATATGTAGGTGTATGTATGATCAGTTTTGTAAATGGATGAACATAAGTAGGGTTTTTGAAGTGATCAAGAGGTAAGACATGTATACCGTTAGATTCAAGTGACTTGTTCACATGTGTAAGTCCCTCATATTGTAGTTCTAATGGTGGGTTAAGTATATTTATTGGAGGTTGAACAAGATGAATGAATTAAAATATCAATCGGATATGTGTACGGATGGATGTAGAGATCAAGTAGCTAGTTTACTATAATCAGGTGATCCAAAATCAAAGTGGACGGTTAGATGTCTCTATCTAGCAGTGAATATTTGACTGAGCAGTTGGTTATGATAGACAAGTGAGGGTACTCAGATATATGATGGTCATGTCTTAAAATTAATGGTCGGATGGCTTGATCTATGGATGAAGATTATTTCCAACTGTCAGATTCATGTTGGAGAATAGATGTAAGGTTAGAATAGCTAGATTGATATCGTACACACGTACATACTAAGTTAAATTTCATAGTAACACTTGAGAACTTTCAATACTCGGATATTGAAAAGTTCGGGGTGTTACATCTTATGGCTCACCTATTGTTTATTTGTCATCTAAACATGTTGGACTGAGGGAAAACACGGAGATCATCTTGGTCCAAGTCTTCTGTGGCCAACAAATTGTTTTTAATGATAGACATTCAATCACCACATAGTTCATGTGGTGTAGTCCACCTGAGATTTGAATTGACTTTATTTTTGGATTCATGCTTTATAAGCTGTTAAAACAGATGGACCGCCTAGCTATACAACACATACATATAGTAGGGCCCTAGAGTCATGGCCTACGTTGATGTGGAAAACTTTCTTCTTTGTTTTGGCAGAGGGATCGAAATAGGTTGTTGGAATATTTGGTTGAATTAAATAGACTATTAAAAATCAATAACCAAAAAAAATAATAATAAATTTTAAGAAAGAGGACTTATTGAATTGAGTCGAGGCGTGACGTGAGTCACTTGGCTTGAAATCGAATTTGCTCCCCTTGGACAGCGTCCCAAGTGCAACAGGTTTCCAGAGCAATCGACCTCCAGGATTCAACGACTATGACCCGGTCCCATCAGTGCACTCACTATACGCGGGCTCGAACCACTTGCAGTTTAACCCAAAAGTGTTGTGTTGACTCAGCAATGAACTCAACAAAATTTCTTAAACCAGAATAGAAGAGAGTTTTATAAGAGAAAAGGATTTTCGTATATTTGAAATATGAATCGGAAGTCTTTATATAAACTCTGAAGTGGTGTATAAACACCCTTTTATAAAGAGTTAGGTCCGTTGTGCTTAAACTCAACAGATACGACCAACCGGAACGGACACATCTCTCTGGTTTAAAACGAAAAGGCGCAAGTGCGAGTACGCTCTCGCAAATAAAGTCCCGCGAGTACCCATATACACACCCACGCAAGTACACTCGCACCGTACCTGCACCCACGCCTAGCCCAGCCCAGCCCAGCCCGTCCCGTCCCGTCGCGTCACCTCGCACACGCACACACACACACACACGGACATGGACATGGACTCAGACTCGGCTTGGCACTACACGGCTCGCTCGGCTCGGCTCAGTGCACGTGTGCGCGTGTGGTCAATGGCATAGATTAGAGTTATTGGCATCACTGTATCATTCTAATATAGCAGCATAACCATTATAATGTAAACCATAGGCCATATTACCTTTTAAGTATCTCAAAATCCTAGATAAGGCATTCCGATGCTCTTTTCTAAGGTTACGTGTATATCTACTTAGCATTCCTACTGCAAAAGCTATATCTGGTCTAGTGCAATTTGTTAGATACATGTGGCTACCAATTATTCTGGAATACTCTAATTGAGACATACTACTTCCTATATTCTTCATGAGAGTCACACTGTAATCATAAGGAGTACTGATAGGTAAACGGTCAATATAGTTAAACTTTCTCAGTAACGTCTCAATGTAATGAGATTGTGATAATACAATAACACTATCTTTCCCGGTTACTTAAATACCTAAGATTACACTAGTCTCTCCTAAGTTTTTCATGTCAAATATAGATGACAAAAATTTCTTGTCTCAATAACTAATTTAATATTAGTTCCAAAATAAGCAGGTCATCAACATGAAGGCATATAATAACATTATCATTTTCAGAAATTTACTATATACACATCGATCTACATCATTTATATGATAACTATTTGATTTTAAAACACCAACAAATTTTTCATGTCATTGTTTAAGAGCATGTTTTAGACTATATAGTGATTTAATTAGTGTACAAACTTTATTTTCTTTACCCGATATCTTATATATTTCTTCTTCTAAATCTCCATTTAGGAAAGTCGTTTTAACGTCCATCTGGTGTACCACCAGTTTATATATGGAGGCTATCGGTATTAAGATCCTAATAGTTGCAATCTTAGTTCACTACGCCAAAGAGGCCAATTTGCGACGTATTTCTCGCAAAAATCTCTTGGTTTAACGACGGATTTAGTCCGTCGCTAATGGAAAAGGTCCGTCACTGAGCTCGTCTTTCTCGAATATCCGTAGTCCGAACGTCGCAGAATTTAGCGACGGACCAAAATCCGTCGCTAAAATCTGATTTACGACGTATTAACGACGGATTTTTGTCCGTCGTAACTAGGCGACGGACGAAATCCGTCGCAAATTTTCATTTGGTGACGGAATATGTACGGTTACAAATTCCCGCCCAAAGAACAAATGGCGCGCTTTTCAGTCCGTCGTAAAAGAACTTTAACCTAACAAATATTTTTTTTCATCTTTTTTAGAATACGGTGAAAATTTGTTTTTGGTTTGTCTAATAATTGTTTTTTTATAGAATTTCAGTGGTTTAATTGTACATATTTGTATCTAAGATTATTTTTTAACAATTAATTGAATGCAAAAAGAAAATTTATTTTGTTTTGATATCAAATGAGTGGAATTTTTATTTTATTTTTTAATTTAAAACTAATATTTAAATGATTTGTAATATCACACGAAAAAAGAATATTGAAAAGTTTAAAAATTTTAACAATGTTTGAGAAAAAAATTAGATTTTCAAAAAATAAAAATTGAGATTTAATAAAAATCTATTTTGTGGTAACAAAAAAGAATATTTAATGAAGTTGATAAATTTGGAAAAAAAAAAAAAAAGCATTTCATTTTGAGAAAATAATTGGAAAAAAAAAAGCATTTGATTTTGAGAAAATAATTGAATATTTAATGAAGTTGATTAAATTTGAATAAAAAAAAACGCATTTCATATTAAAAAATAGATACTTTATCAAAAAACAAACATTTTAAAACGAAAAATAAATAAGTTGAAATTTTTGTGAATTTGAAAATTAATTGAAAATGTTCAAAATTCGAAATTAAAAGAAAAAGTTATTTATAAAAACACTAAGATTTTGAAAAGATATATATTTTTTTTTATAAAAAATTGAAAAGTTGAAAACAACATGATGCTTTTGAAGAAAAAAAAATCGACATTTTGGAATTTTTGGGAAAAAAAATTAAAAGTTGTGAAATTTTAAGATATTTTGAAAATAAAAATTCAGAATTTGTATTTTAATTTATTTTTTGAAATATTTTATAATAAAAATGAAATTTTGTTAAAAGTTTTCAAAGAAAATTAAGAGTAAAAAAAATACATTTTGAAACAAAATGTAATTTTTAAATGGAAATTGAAATTTATCTGTGAAAAAATTACGAATTTGCGATGTATTTTTGAAAAAAAAAAAAAAAAAGCATTTGATTTCGAGTAAAAAAAATATCCTGAAAAAGAAATTTAAAAAGATTTCAAAAAATGTGAAAATTTTGACGATGTTAAAAAATGAAAATATTTTGCAAAAAGAAAATGGGACTTTGTATTTTGAAAAAAAAATAAATGCATTTTTTTAATGGAGAAGTTAAAAAGAATTGAAAATTTTTAATTTTTAAAATTAAACAATATTAAATAATCGATACTTTAACAAAAACAAACATTTCGAAACGAAAAATAAAGAAGTTGAAAATTTTTATGATTTTAAAAAAAATTGAAAGTGTTAAAATTTTGAATTAAAGAAAAAGTTATTTATAAAAACACTAAGATTTTGTAAAAAAAAATATCATTTAAAAAAAAAAAATTTTGAGAAGTTGAAAACAAAATGATTCTTTTGAAGAAAAAATCGACATTTTGGAATTTTTGAGAAATTTTTTTTTTTTTAAGGTTAGGAAAAATTTTTAAGATTTTGAAAATAAAAATTTAGAATTTGTATTTTAATTTTTTTGAAATATTTTACAATTAAAATGATATTTTGTTAAAAATTTTCAAAGAAAAATTAAGCCTAAAAAAATATACATTTTGAAAAAAAAAATGTTATTTTTAAATGGAAATTGAAATTTATCTGTGAAAAAATAAAATGTAACCTGATTGGGGCGAGTAAATAGTGAAATTGAGGGTATTGATCCGTAAAATTGAGGGAATGGACCAACATATAAAATGAGCCAAATATCCTGGTCAAAATTGTGACCCAACTTATTGATCTCGCGAGGACCTAAGAATTAATATTAGTAAATTTTGTGGGCTCCATCATGATGTGTGTCAAACATCAACACTGTGCATTTGATGTGTCCCCTTTAGGTTATGAGATATCTCAAAAGTCATCTGTATACGAAACTTAGGTGGGCCATACCATCTAAAACCATGTGAAGACATCCTAAAAATTATAAGCACTTGGTGAGGCCCACGTGAGTTTTGGATGTGGCTAGAACTTGGTCTGACCCTTCATCCAAGTGGGACACATGTAATGAGTGGGTTGGATATGTGAATCACATTCTGGCAAGCCCAATATATGATTATGAACGGAAACCCCTCTCCACTCCATTTAGGTGATTTACTAATTACCCTGAGTAAGCTCTGTGGGATCTACCATTATTTTTTTATTTTATCCACTCCGTTCATCCATGTTAACAGATGATTTGGGGTCTAAAAAACAAAAAAGGAAGCATATCCAAAGCTCAAGTGGACCACACCATAGGAAATAGTGTGATTGAACCTCTACCATTGAAAAATTCTTGGAGGCATTAGAAGTTTTGGATCAAGCTGATGTTTGTGTTTTCTCTTCATTCGTATCTTTTTGATATTATGAATAGGTTGGATGACAAATAAACATTACTGTGGGCCCAAGGAAGGTATCAACGGAGGAAATCATTATTCCACATTGTTTTGTGTGGCATGGTCCACTTGAGTTTTAGATTTATTGAAAATTTGGATCAACCCACACCGTTCATCCATTTTTCGAGATTATTTTAGAGAATTATCCAAAAAATGAATCATACCCAAAGATTAAATGGACCACATCACAAATAAGAGAAAAAGATTGGCTACTTCCCCTTACACTTGCCAATGGCTGGTGGTTGGTGCCCTGTGGGCCCCACCATGATGTATGTGTTTAATCCATGTCATCCATCTATTTTTAAAGATCATTTCACGGCATGAGACAAAAAATGAGGTATATCCCATTCTGAAACGGACCACATTACAAGAAACAGTGTTGAATGAGCATCAACCATTAAAAACATTTCGAGGGCCATAAAAGTTTTGGGTCGAGATGATTTTTGTTTTTCCCCTTCATCTAGGCCTGTATGACCTAATAAACAGATCGGATGTCAAATAAACAGTACAGTGGGCCTTAGGAGGATTTTAATAATGGATATCCAATCACTATTGTTTTCATGTGGTGTGGTCCACCTGAGATTTAAATACTTCTCATTTTTATAATAAAACTCTAAAATGATCTTTAAAAATGGATGAACGTAATGGATGAAATACATACATAATGGTGGGGCTCACAGAGCACCAATCACCCCGTGGCTGGTGTCAGGGGAGTGACGCTGACCACTAAAAGCTTCTATTGGCCACAAAAGTTTTAGATCAAGCTGTTATTTGTGTTTTCCTTAATTTATGTATTTTTTTTTAAAAAAAACTTTTAAATAGGTTGGATTTCAAATAAACATTACGATGGGCTTTAGGATAGTTTCAACGGTGGGAATCACTCTCCCGCTGTTTTCTGTAGTGGGGTCCACTACAGATTTTTATCTGCCCCATTCTTTGGATCATGACTTAAAATGATATCTCAAAATGGATGGACGGTGTGGATATAACAAATACATCATAGTGGGGCCCACAGAACTTGGTGACGTAACTTAAAGTATGGTATAAGGGGAAGCGGATTGCGTACTAGTTAGCGTACTGAGTAAACTCTGTGAGGTCCACCATGATTTACGTATCTGATCCACTCCGTTCATCCATTTTATCAGATAATTTTAGTGCCTGATCCCAAAACTGAAGCATATATAATGTTTAAATGGACCACACCAAAGGAAACATTTGAATTGAATGTCTACCGTTGAAAACATTGGGGGCCACAGAAAATTTGGATCAAGCTTATATTTGCGTTTTCCCTTCATCCATGTCTTTATGATCTTATGAACAGGTTGGATGATAAATAAACATCACCGTGGGACCTAGAAAAGTTTCAACGGTGGAAATCTTTATCCCCACTGTTTCCTGTGGTATGATCTACTTGATCTTTGGATATGCTTCAATTTTTGGTTCAACCCCTTAAATTAGATGGAAAAATGGATGGACGGCTTAGATAGACCACGTACATTCAAGGTGGGCCCAATTGAATGTACAGCGTACAATAAGAGCGTACTGAACTCAATACGCAATCCGATTTCGGTATTAGGGAGGGCGTCCTCTAATTCTCCTTTCTCCCTCCCTCTGTTTCTCGCACCGCAACCCCTCTCCCTGTCTCTCGCACACTCTCGCACCCTCTCCCTCCTCTCTCTCTGTCTCTCGCACCCTCTCCCTCCTCTCTTTCTATCCCTCTCCTCCTCTCTCTCCCCTACCGCGCGTTGCCGAAGGCCCTACACACGCACGCCCTCTCTCTCTCTCTCTCTCTGAAGCTCGGTTGAAGGCTAGCATTCACAACCATGAGTATCTCTCTCTCTCTCTCTCTCTCTCTCTCTCTCTCTCTCCAATCTCTCCCAATCTCAATACCGATTTAGGGATTTAGGGATTTAGCGATTTGAGGATTTAGCAATTTGTGGATTTGGGGATTTTAGGGCGCATTACTTCACATTGTTGAGGTGGTGCATCCAAACAGCCCTAAATCACTGGCACAAAGTCAGGTTCCACAAGCAACACCCTGGGCCCTAAATCACATTGTTATCTCTCTAATAAAAATGCTACTAGTTATATGTGCTGTGTATGGTATTATGTGGATATATGAATAATGCATGATGTGGGTTTTTCTCATGTGTTGTGTGTAGTAGTATGTGGATATATGAGTAATACATGATGTGGGCTTTTCTTATGTGTTTCAGAGAATCATAAGTTCATTGACTGTGGGATGTGTTCTGTTTCTTTCATCTGTTCTGCTCTAATCACTAATAATCTGGGTAACCATGATTCTATTATAGATTGCCATTGAACCAAATAACTTCGGATCCGATAAAACAACTAAACACAATGTGAAGAGCACTTCATTGCCGGACGGTGCACCCAAAAATAAACAATTGTTGCTTTTGAAACCTGAAAGCTCAGATTGAATTGGCTTGAATTGAGAGAGATTCAAGATAAAGAAGTCTAGAGCAAAGAAACTTCATATGGTAGGCTTTCAGTTTGCAGGATTGTGCTATACCATGGTTCAGTGATCCAAGCCATTGATATTGTTTGGCTAACTGTCCGTGGCTAATGCACCTAAAATCTCTCACACAGGAAGATGAAATCATGATCCTTCAATAGGTTAAGGATGCTTTTGATGATATTTGGTGCAACCAAAGACCCTGTTAAGAAAGATAATACAGTAATAATTCATGCTTCACATTGAAAAATGGCCAAACAATCTGCTTTTAATGATATTGTTGCTGTTCTCAATACTGACTAGCAGTGCCAAACTGGATTGGACTCTACCGAGTCTGAGTTGACTCGGACGAGTCATATATCCACATAATACCATACACAGCAACAGCCCTAAATCACTGGCCCAAATGAATTCAAGGAAATTCGAGGAAATCAAGTTTGCCGCTTGTTTGTTTGTTTGTTTTTTTTTTTTTTTTTTTTTTTTGTTTTTTAAGTGTGGGATAAAAAAGAAGAAGAAGAAGCTCTAGCAGATGAAATGTATTTGGGTCATTTCACCCTCTCAAGAAGGTCATTTAGGGACTTGAAATTAACTTGGAATTTTTTGACAAATCAGAATTTTCATATGCTGATAGTGTTCATAGACATGCAATAAAAAATAATGCATATGCTACAAATGTAAGTCAAATCAAACCATTGAAATTGTGGGGTCCACTTTATATGGATCCTTGATCAAATATTACACTAGATTGATGTCCTAGCTAGTAGACTGAGAGACAGCTAAAGGACATTTGAAATGAAAAAATAAAAAATAAATTATCAAGGATTTATTTAAAATGGTATGCCATGTTGGAATGTAAATTTTGAAAAGGTAAATCCTAAGATTTATTTAAAATCACGTTTAGATTGATTCATAAAATTAGCAAAAGCCACCATGGGATTTATACCTATCCTTTTAAAGAAAAAAGGCCAATGGCAGCTGCTGTACTTTCATCTATTTCCCTTTTTGCCTTCCATATACTGGGAATTGATGCACTTGTGGGCAATCAAAGTTTCATCTATAATCTGTTTGCTATATACAAAAGCTCCTTGCACCTTGGAGATACATTTCCTAGCAATTTTGCAAACAAGTTTTGTTTTGTGGTTTTATACCTGTTTTGCAACCCTCCCCTTCTTTTTTGGTTTATCCTGGTGTTATAGTGTTGACTTAGCAATTTCTTTTCATGTATACTCATTTTTGGTTTAAACATGCTTTAGTGACATAAGAAGGCACCAAGATGGTTGCACAGACATTTACAGTGGACTTGAATAAGCCTCTTGTTTTCCAGGTCAGATCTAATGGCATTTGCTTTATTCTTTTTTCCAATGATATTGCTGTTGAGGTTATTCTAACAACTCCATCAAAGGACCACCAAAGTGCTATTTGCAAAATATTCTGGTTGCGTAGTTGATTGGTATCTTGATGACATGAGAGCCATGCAATGCCTGACAGTTTTCTATTTTCATGTACCTGATCCTGTCTAGAACTAAATGGTTGGCCGATACCATTCAGGTTGCTTATTGGGCATCTAAATAGTGAGCCTCATGCTCATGTTCCTTTTTTTCTCTGTTTTTCTAGCGTATTCAGTTTTTTTATCTGTTTAAATCCTCATAGCGCACTAATGTAGTAATAAGTTCTATTTCATACTACGTTTTGACCTTGCAAAAAACCTTCTCATAGGTTGGCCATCTTGGAGAAGCATACCAGGAATGGGTTCACCAGCCTATTTTCAGCAAGGAAGGCCCACGCTTTTTTGCAAGCAACTTCTGGGAGGTATGACTATGACCCCTTTGCCTTGACGATAACTGTTGTGAATGGATATATTTCCATCTTCCATTACTGACCCATTTGCAACTTTTCACAGTTCTTGACGCATACTGTATGGTGGGTGATCCCACTTATCTGGTTGCCGGTTGTATGTTGGTCCGTGTCTGTATCTATCCGAATGGGCTGCACATTTCCTGAGGTAGTCCCATTGGTGCTTATTGGGATACTTGTGTGGACATTAATGGAGTACACTTAAATTTGCATCGCTTCCTTTTTCACATCAAAACAAAAAGTTATTGGTAAGCTTGTTTTCTTGCCACCATTTGCTTAGTCTACTCGCTTTCTAGGCAGTCAAATGGAATATGAATTAGATGCTAAAGTTTGTTGCTGCTTGCTCCAGGGGAAATACTGCTCATTATCTTCTTCATGGCTGCCATCACAAGCACCCTATGGATGGATTGCGCCTTGTTTTTCCTCCTGCTGCTACAGCCATTCTATTGGTGCCTGTATGTTTCTTCCCTTCACGTTCTCTTTAGCTGCGTCCGGCACACATATCAAGCTGACCCCAAATATAATTAGGGGTCATTCGGTATTATTGATTTGGATTCTGACTTAAGCATCCAAATCCTGGATTTTGCATTCTTAGCTGCATTTGGCAGCATGGATTTTCAATCTTGTGGAATCCAGAAATTATGTTTGGCAGCCTGGATTTTGATTTAAGGGGTCCTTAAAATAGCGGATGTGAGCATTTATGACAGTTGGAGATGATTGAAAATCTAGGATTTGTACCCCATCTTTTTCTCTTGGCTTTTAAAAGTGGCCCTTTAGAGAATTTTCAATCCAAGTTAGATTTTAAATCCAAGACTGTGGGGGTTCTAAACAGGATTTGGATTGAAGTCCTGTGTTCCAGTTGGAGAGGATTGAAAATCTAGGATTTGTACCCCACCTTTTCTCTTGGATTTTAAAAGGGTCCCTCTTGAGAATTTTCAATCCGAGACTGCGGGGGTGCTAAACAGGATTTGGATTAAAGTCCTGTATTCCAGTTGCTGGCTGCCCAGAATCCAGGCTGCCAAATGACCCCTTAGTGTTAACATTAAACTGACGCCAAATAGCTTGGACATGGTATGGTGGTGGTGGTGATAATTGTGACAAGTGTTAATGATGCATCAAACTTGGAGAAGTATCTTAATTTTTAATAGGGATGAATACATGCTAGTTTTGAAACTTGAATCCTTCATCAGTCTGCTACAAATTGATTTCTAATCACTTCACAAATCACCAATAATGAAATGAAAAAACAGCACAAATAAATGATAACACAATCACTTTATCCAGACCCAATGGTATTGCTTTAGGGGCTCTAAAGGCATCTTACCAAGAGTATTGAATCCCATCTCATGAAACAATAAAAAATTAGAAACCAATCCCAGGAATCCATGAAAACAGCCTGCAAAATATTTCATCATCTTCACCCTCGCTGTCACTAGTTACTGCTTTTGAAGGTCGTTTTCTTTTAGCGGTAAAAGCTCATATAAAATAATAAAATCCTCCCTAGAGCTGGTAGCATTTTTCTAGCTGTAATGCATTCTCTTTAGACTCTTTGAAGCAGTTGTTTCCCTTCCATTACTAGGGAGAGTGGGAAGATAGAATTAGGTAAAGCAGGCAATAGACTACATGGAGACTATTATTGAGGGGAAGTTTAGATACCTTGTTTTCGTCGGATATGAAATTCTTTAAGTCGTTCATGCATCTCCTTCAGGAAAAGCTTCAAATAATGTGATGAAAACAATAACTCCAATAAGAGTTTAAAGAGGATACATTCCAACCATATAAATGAGGAAGCAGCTTTAGAAAATGCTAGCAACTGTGGTAAGAGTTTTATACCATCATCCAAAACCAAAAGAAAATGCTTTTATTACTACCAATGGTCTAATTGTAGATGATGATTATTTGAATGGAAGAATATTGTTTTGTTAGATTCTTGAGGTGGGTTTCTTTTCTTTTTTTTTTTTTTTCTTTTTTTTAGTTCTGTGGTGGGATTCAACACTCTACCGGTGTGTGGTGCTTTTATAGTCCATTTGGTGAGATGCCGTTGGTTTGTGTGGAGTGATTCTTCATAATTCTCCTTTGCTGTTTTATCCTCATTCGTGATTTGTGAAGCGATTAGAGATAATGTTGTGGGACATTGGCGAAGGCTTTGAGTTTCAAAATTGCTATGTATTAATCCTTACAAATTCAGTTTCTTCTCCAATATTGCTTCGTCAATTGACATTTAGGAATTTCTGTTCTAGATAAGTTGTATTGATTTCATTCTGGCATGGTTCCTGGAAATTGCTAATCTTGCTCATGTATTAAAATAATGTGCCTGCACACTTCTATTGGTTCAGAAGGTAGGAGTATGACACCCTTTTCCTACTTGGGTTTGGCCATTTATATGACCAATCAAAGCTTGTGTCATGGTTTGTGAGTGGCCGTTTCAGAGTGTTGACTCACGTGGAGAGTGAAATTTGCTTGATTGCTCCAACTTATTCCATTTCGATCTGTTAACTTCTTTTATTGCCAACCAAGTCAAGAATATTTAGAACCATACTGCATGTCACAACGTTTTCCCACACTTTTGGGGGTTCCAATTTAGTGACATTTTGTTTGTGATACCAAATATGTACCCTTACGAGTGTACAAAATAAACAGATTGTCAAAATGTGACCAACAGTGCACTCAATGTACATATGTCACCCACTAGATATGCGAACCTTCCTGATCTTTGGCTCAGGGCATCTACACGTGAGGCCTGCCTGATGGGCGATGTAGATCTGGAACGTGTTCCACGTTGTCTTGTGTCCGCCACCAATCCTGTGGACAGTGTACTTTGGCATTTTTCATTTCTGTGACTCTGGACAACCATTCATCACTTGATGTGTTTGTTACCATATTCAACATTGTATAGAGTTGATAGTAGATAAGTCAACAATGAGCCAGCAGCCAGTTTCAACCTGCCCAAGAATATGGGAAGAAGCAAGCATGCACCGCCCATTATGACAATGAGATGATAATCAGGTTCAACCATATAACTATTTATATGGGAAGAAGCAAGCATGCACCGCCCATTCATTTTGGAATAATGCTATGATAACTTGAATTTGTTGCTCTTGTTGTTTGTCACTACTTTGATTGCCTTCCGTACTCTTTTAAGTACCAAATTACCATCCATCTATTGTAAGTAGATCTGATTATAGTTCTTGAGTATTTTATGCACAACAATTGTTCTTGCATTTCCTTGTTGGAGTTGATAGCTTGATGTCTCGTTCTTAGAAATATGTAGTTTTTTTTATTCTTCCATTGACTCTTCTTGCAACTATTGAGATTGTATTTTTAGTTGTATCTTATTGGGGTGTTTCATAGTTGTAGAATGGAGATTGGACTGGTTCATAGTTGAGTCCCAAAGCATGACATAGACTTTGATTATTTCATTCGTCTAGTGTGCATTGCCCCAAATGGGCCATTTTTAGAGTTGTCTCATCCCACTGATTTCAGAATCATATAGCTGAACTACAATTGGATATAGTAATCCTTCCCTACATAATATTATTATGTTTTAAATTTTGAATAAGATGTTTAATGCTGATATCATATTTTATTAATTTCACTTGAGAAAATTATGAGAATTACCAATTGATTTTACATGAGATACGAAAATGATTGTGTGATTTATGTAAGAAGGGAGCTGACGTGAATGGACTAACTTCATGTGGGTGAGATCCACACTCTACATAAGGTGCAACACACTGTGCTTGGACCATTACCCAAAATCAGAAAACCCAAAGGCCTTCTATATAAACAGAAGATCAGTCCTTTCTCTCTTGTTTAACTTCTGCAAGAAACAACAGCGGGCGGCATCAGTCCATGAATACATTTCTTTTTCTTCACCCGATGAACAGTTAAGATCTCAATCATGTGTGGATCAAGAGTCCCATTGGAAAATTCTGAAACAGATTGGTTATAAGTCCATGAATACATTTCTTTTTCTTCACTATTTGGAGTGCTTCATGTAGCTTTTCCTTGTTTGACTGCAGGTTTGTATTCTTGAGTTGGGAGCTTTGTGTATCATGTCTTGACATCTTCACAAGTTCACATTTTCTTTTTCCTTTTTGTTCTGTTTTCCTCGTGCGGATTCATATTTTTACAGATGAATGTGAAGTTTCCTATTAATTGTTGTGGGTGGTTTTGGTGTATGGATTGTTGTCCATCACAAATCATACTGAAGCATGGACATTTTCCGCATGTAGTAAGTACTAAGTGTAGGAAAATTCGATATTTGCTCTATGGTTGAAAATTCTTCATCTGTCAAACATACTTCCTTAACATGGGTTGCTGTCAGAAATTTGATATTTGCTCTATGGTTGAAAATCTTGCAATTCATGTGTCCCAAGTTGAAAATTCTGAATAAAATCATATGTTCATTCACTTCTGTCAGCACCAAGTCCATGAGAGCCAACGGTGGAATCGATGTTATCATTAAGGCCATTGAGAAGCTGCGCCTGCGCCACAAGGAGCACATTTCTGCATATGGGGAGGGCAAAGAGAGAAGATTAACAAGCCGCCATGAAACCGCCGACATCAACACTTCTGGGTGAGGAAAATAGGTTCTCATGAATTTCCAAACGCACACGCACACACAAAGTAGCTTTCTATTATTCTTCCAAAGATGTCACAATCCATGCATTAAAATCTGTAAATATATATGAATATACTGTCATGTCTTGGAATTCTTGTATATGGTTTGGTTGATTGTTCATTTCTAGCCACAAGGCCATTTTTGTTGTAGTGAGGTGGATATGAACTTATATCATCTTACAGGTTGCAATCGACTGTACGGTGGAGAGTTGCAATGAACCTGCCTGGGTTCTTTCTGACTAACCAAAGAAGTCAAACAATTAACGCCTAATAGAACACCTACATGAGAAATTTCTAAGCACCATCATCAACAATTTCCTTGAAAATTTTCCCACCCTTTATATAGATGTGAAAAGTCAACATTAGCTCTCAAACAGTTGAGGTTTGTACACTACAACAGTTCTCTTCTATTTGTTTTCTTTTCTGATTTCTTTCCTTGAAAGTTTTTGCTTTGTCCAACTTCTTCATACATAGTTTGATCTGCAGACGGTGGGATTCTTCTTTCAAAGTGGGGATTATGTTCTTCTAGCGAACATGTTTGCAAGTGCTAGCCAATGGAACAAAGTGACAAGAGTGCGAGAGGCAATGAGAAATAGAGGAGTTCAGAAACCAGAGCCAGGTAACAGCCTCATCGAGCTACATCCAACAATTTAGCTTGAATCAGAATTTTCAAGGACTGTTGTGGATGCATTTCTTTCTTGTGTAGCAGATTTTCTATGTTGTTAGACTCCCCTCTTCTCTTTCTGTACTTTTCTCTCCCAACTTTTCTTCTTCTTTTTTTTTTTTTTTCATTTTCCTTCTCCACCTGATTTGAAAATAGAAAGGGAATTCATATTTATTACTCTCCTTCCACTGATAGACAATTCACTTTCTAGGATAAAATGGTAAGTTCAATAGAGCTATTGCATCTATTTGGTTTTTTTTTTTTTGGCACCATTTAAAAATTGGCAGTGACTCATTCACCTTACATATCAGATTGATTTACAGCTATACACACCATCCAGATTGTAGATCTCATTGTTGATGGAGCATTTCTAAAATCAGACATTTCTAAATCACACTGATCAAGCAATCCTAACCATCCAATTAATGGATATCATATGGATAGATGGTTAAAAATAAAAGTAAATGGTCCAAATTTGGAAGGACAAATCTGATGGTTAATGTTATCTTCTCAGTGAGGATTTTTTATTATGCACTTGTGCTCCATCCATAGATTTGGATGGTCTGGATTGCCATACAAGCATGCCATGGATGTCTAAGTCTCACCACCATTTTATAAATGGTGCAAAACTAACACTTGACTCCCCTGCTCAAGACCTGACAAATGACTTTTATTTTCTTTTCTTTGTTCATTTTAAATTTATGGGCAGTGAAAATTGTGATGATGGAGAAATTCCAAGTTCGCATGGTAGCTTATGCTGAATGAAAAATGAGATAGTGCCCATATCTGATGATCAGATTCTCTGTTGTGAAAAATGAGATAGTGCCCATATCCGTGAAATGTTCTATTGAGGCTAGGCTGAACCAACAGGATAATTTGTTGCGTTTACCAATGAGCTAGGTTGAACAAATTCTTTAAGATTCTTGTTCAATGACCTTTATGGATATTGATCCCAAAAACATTTTAGTGCAATTTCTAGTCTATATCCATTATATTACGAACTTACGTTTTGTGTTTGCTCTAAATAATAAGATGTCAATTTAGATTTCTTCTCTCCCTCTCTATGCTTGAAAGAATGGGATTTTGGTTCAAATGCATAAGATGGACATTGACATCATTGGTTTCTTTGATTTTTTTTTTCTTTACCATTTCTTCTGTAAAGTGCTTCTAAGTTGTTGAACTGATGCATGTAAGAAGTTCTGGAATGTGTTTCATCTGCAGCCTATGCGTGATCAGAAGGTACATTTCCAAAAAAAAATATCATCTAATTTCACATTATTTCCATTGCTTTATGATTATACAATTCCAAAAAAATGAGAACCAGAGGTTAACAGTACACAGACTGCTGAAATTGATGTTTTACCAATAGATCACTACTATGATGCCTTAGGAGGGCCTGAATTGGATACTCTCAGGGTACATGGACTTTTTTTTTTTTTTGCTGCTGTTTGTTTTGTGCTCCATTTGCTTCGTTCAGCTGACAGGATATCATCTCTATAATTATAAATGCTGTTTCAAAGCAAGTGTGGAGTGCTACTAATTTGGAGAGATCTGACATAAATAAAGTCTTCTATCGGTACGAGAGCATAATCAAGTTCTCAAATCTGCACTTGATTGAGAAAGATCTTAATGGCATTAGTGCTAACATGGAATGCATATGCAAAGTTAGTTTTTATGTGCAAAAAAAAAAAAAGAAAAGGAGAATGTGGTCCCGACCCAATTGAGGAAGTTATGCCCAAAGTGTAGTTAGCATAGTGTCCCAGTGGGAATCAGAAGTTTAACTGGTAATGGTATCATCTCTCCTTGATAGGGGCAATAGTAATGGACTGAAGACAACTGAATCTGCTAAGGCATCCAGGAGACAGTCCATCAATTTATTATTATTATTTTTTTTCATTTTCTTCAGATACTGAAATCTGCTAAGGCATCTAGAAGACAACTGAAAGAGACAATCTGCTCAGTGCTGTTTGATATGAATGTTCCTGTTTGTAGAAGAACTGTAGGCATGGCAGCTGAGACCACTTCTCATCACATTGTTGCTGAAGTGTGCAACATTCGTGGAAGACAAATAAATCTTCTTAAAAAAGGTGAAAGAGCGTGCTTCTTTCTCCCAAAGCAATTTATAACCTCTTGACAAGAGTGCAGGATCTCATCCATGCTCCAGTCGAGTCCTTTCAAGCGCATCTTATCAAGGTGAATGTGGCCAACAAGGCTTGTATCCGCTTCTGAACTTTCAGGTATTTTCGATGCCTTTGGTATTCAATGGAGAAGTCAAAAGCAACATCATTTAAAGTGACTTTTTTCAAACGATTCCGAACTAAATATGTTGCATTCTCCTTGCAATGCATTTTCCCGTAGAAGCACTCATTCAAATATAGAAACTCTCCGATCAATAATATCATTCTTGAAGTTAACTTTGCACAAAAGTATTTCCTTCATCGATTCCCATGAAGAGTTGTTGCTGAGAAGAATCAACAAGACTGCTTTATATGCAGGATTTGATATTGCAATAGCAGCTAATACACCAACCGGTTCACCAGTAAGAGAACTTCCAGGACTATTTTCGTCCACCTGTCCATACTCAAATTGAATTATAGAATTGCTGCAGAGGTTTCTCACTGTCCCATCATAACAGATAACGACATCTCTAAGTGTGGCCATTAGATTTTTAAACAAAGTTCCTAGTTTAACAAGTCCTCTGGAAGAACGGATCAACACTTTCCTGGATGATATGGAATGGACCAACTCTTCATAGGGGGTCAGACCTTGAAAAAAAGAGCTCTTAACTAACCCAAATGCCTCAGAAGGATAGTCAACACCATTAACAGAATACTTATTTTGGAAGTGGAAACTCATATCCTCAACCTAAACGCCTTGAATAGAACTTCCCTCGGTCATAAAGTTGAAGCCCCAAAAAGCCAAGTGTTGAACAACCTTACTGATAGCTGAATCATTTTTAGAATCTATCAAATTACCCAAAGTAGATAACTTTAGAATACGAGTCACGATAGACAGTTTTACAGTTTTCAGGTAGCTTTCCACTTGCAACTCTACAAGTTCATTGTAATTTGATCTCAAGTGAAGAAGCAGCAAAGGTGATTGTCCTGAATCTTCTTCTTTATATCTTCAGTAACAGCCTTGGGAATGTCAAAATCATTCAAGCCAACACTATATCCTTCTAAAAAGAGAATCTCCATCAGCAATGGCTGTAACATATTAAAGAACTTAACAGCCACTTTTGTTCCCTTCTTGTCAAGAACAGAAGTAACAATCTCTTTGAATGATGACTGCAGTAAATCTCTATTGAAATCAATCCTCACCATTTCACTTTTACTGATCAAATGCCATTTTTCTTGTAGTGATGGCAAAAGATAATGTATATAGTTGTAAAGATTGTAATCATTCTCTTTATATATTAAGAAAATCTCTCTAAAAAGTACCTCTTAGAAAGAGAGTTTGAAAGTTGTTTGGTCGGGTCCTATTTTCTCTTTATATCCATGTTAGTATGACCTTATGAACAGATTATATGACAAATAAAAATCATGTGGGCCTCAGAAAGGTTCTGGCTTTCAAATGTTGAAGTCTGTTATAACCATTATTTCATTTGGTGTGATCCACTTGAGCTTTAGATCTCTGTTTTTTTTTTTTTTTTTTTTTTTTTTTTTTTTATGCACTAAATGAGCTGGTGGTACAAAATGGATGGCATGGACATGACATATTCATCACTATGGGCTCTACAATTTTTATCAGTATAAAAATCCATGAATTCTCTTTTTGTAATATATGAAGGGTTGACTAAACTAATCTTTTCTTGGATTGAATCTGGTTCTTTGTAATATATGCAGGAAGGGCTCAAAAGAGGTTGAACAAGAGAAGATACCAAGTAGCCAATTCAGGGCAAGACATAGCCAACAGTTGAAGTTCCGGATAATTTCTTTTGTATGGGTCCTAGTTTAGGGGGGGGAAAGTGTTTAGTTAGGAGGGTTAAAGACAATATTTGGAGTGGGCCACTTAGGTCATTTCCTCTTTTATTGAATTGACTTGTTTCCGATTTTGTGAATAGGATTCTTATCAAACAATATTGTGAATTATTTTTTGAATGACTATCAGGTGCAAGATTAAAAAAAAAATA